>JAQFYB010003153.1:0-20698 GCA_034694085.1 Pogonognathellus longicornis | reverse complement strand
TTTTTGGGTAGGCAAAATCGATATATGAGGTACAAATGTAACAATACTCGCGCAAAGCGCGAAGATTTTAAGCCAATATGAAACACAAATTCTTAGTTTGCGGTAGTCGTTAATATCACGTTGAAATCGAACTACAAAATCTATAACTCGGTTCGGGTTTCCTAACAGAAATTCTTCTAAGGCTTGTTGATGAATCAGTGTTAAGCTTTGGACGGCAGACTCCACGTATAAAATAAAAAGGAGCAAAAGGTGCAGAAATTGAGGTATCGCCATTATTCCAGAAATGAGAAATTCAATAGAACAAAAGGCCTTGATTTGTAGAGAGTACATTTCCACAAAGACAAGCATGGTGCATCGCAAAACGGCAAAAAGTGGCACAATTTCGGGCAAATAAAACATAATGAAAACACTTGAATATAATTATTACTACAAATGTTTAATAAGTAACAGTAAAAATTAATTGCATGTTTTTACCATAATTGCGTTACTGTATATTAACATTTAGTAGACTGATTTATATATTACTACTTAATAAATAATGTTAAGGATTATTGTTATATTTATACACGATAATTGCGTTACTGTTTATTAACATTTTCTATATGGATTATTTGAATTCAGTAATTTTGTCTGTATATTATCATAATATTGCTTCTTACAATTAGACCTGTAGTCTACGTATTCAGCTTTTTGGATGATAAACTTGGTTTGTTCATCGTTATAGTTATTTCAAAGCTTCCTGAATTTGTGGAGTGCATTTACAGTGAGTCGTTTGAGTTTAATGTGTTGGGTAATGCGTTTTCTTACACACTGCTTTCTTGTTTTTAAGTATACCACATTCATTTGCCGACTTAATAATTGTTTTGTATATGTCCTTGAATTGTGGTATACATTTGTGGTGTTTTTGTAATTTCTGAATAATGTTAGTTTCAAATAATTCATCAATTTTAGCTGAGTTCCATCCATGCAATAGATTTGAGGTAAATGCCGCCAGTTTGTATTCTGGTTCTTCAAATACAAGAGATATGGGCATCTAGAGTATATAGTATATATACCTACATATCATGCGGATGTCTTTCATGTGCTTATTTCATGCAATGATTGTGCGTGTCAATAATAATTTATTTCACATTAACTTTATCAAGTATAGGTTTTACTGCTTCTAGTAATTCCAGTACAGGTATTATAATTAAGTTTTAATTATATGAAGTGAAGAATAAGCGAATATTGTTATTATGATTTGCTAGAATGTAATACAAACCACCTATAAAGTTTTCATGTGACTTTCTTGTACCTACATAATCAGTCTTTGAGATAGATTCCTTCAATCGACAATCATCGTTCTCACTTACCTGTGCCACTTCGAAAACTTTATTTGAAACAGAATAACTTTAATAGGTTTATAATTACATCCTATCAACGAATCTTACACACTCCGTTTGCATCTACAATGTCAGGTTTATGGACTAAAACGCCTTTTTAGGTATTACAATGGCACTACACATATATAAATAGTTCTTATTGTGAGAAATTAAACCTATGTTGAGCAGGGAACGAAAAACCCACAAACCCGGGTTTTTGGGTAATTGGGTTTTTGATGGGTTTTTGGGTATCAAAAAAAGGAAAAACCCGGGGTAATTGGGTTTTTGGGTTTTTCAATGCGCGGTGCAATTTGAACAACCAGATGTATGTAAAATGACTCAGCTAAGAATGAACAATGATATGAATGAGTGTGAACTAAGTGAACTTGTATAAAACTAACTGCAACAATAACAACCATCTACCTTGTTAAATCGAAGTACATAATTAAAGTTTATCTTCCTCCCAAACTATCGATACCTATGCCAAGTATACATTAATAATGTATACTTAGTTAAGTTTGATAACACTACTTACTTTTGGTTACATCATGAACACAATCTCATATTCTCCTACCCCGTTGTATTTTCTATATAAAACATTCTACAATATGACAACTTGTACAAATACAAAGGAGTATTTCTTGTAATTTATATATAACAGTGACAACAACTCGCAGGAAAATGAATAATAGTGTAAAGTAAATCTCTCTTAAATACAATTCACAAAGCAATTGATATTATAAATATTATAATATTGTTTGCACAGCACATGCAGGCATTTAAACTATTTCTAATGTTCCCGCTGTATGAAAAACCCAAAAACCCACAAAAACCCAAAAACCCACGAAAAACCCAAAAACCCATAAAAAACCCCTGGGTATGGGTTTTTGATGAAAAACCCGTGGGTTTTTCGTTTCCTGATGTTGAGCAGCAAACTGTAAACTGCGAATTAGAATTCCATCACTAGGCTGCATTTTCTGCTCAATCTTTCCATTGCTTTGATCTTCAGTAGTGCTCGTCAAAAACTCGTAATGATTGCTCTTGAAATATTTTTTATTGGTACATTTGTTTTATTTTTTACTGTTACAATATATTTGGTGCACAAACGATTTCAACATTATTGGAGCAAACGCAAAATATTTTATTTGAAGAACAATGACGTGGCCACGATTCGTGAACGACTTACTTTGTCTATTCACGAATTCGACAAGAGGAGATACGACAAAATGAATTATTTACAACTCCCATATGCCGTGGTGACAGAATTGGGAAGAACTTCTGTATTTGTTGTAGACTTAGAATTAGCCAAACGGATTTTAATAAAAGACTTTGATAATTTCATCAACCGAGGTTCATTTGACAGTCAAATAAATATTAAATATTATGGAGACATGTTGTTAGTGAAGCAAGACGAAGACTGGCGTCATTTGAGAAATTTGCTAAGCCGCATTTTTACACCGTCGAGTATGAAGACGGCGTTAGATGCATTTCAATCCATTGGAAATGAAATGATTGAATACATTGTCAATAGAAATGGAGGAAATGAAGGAGAATTCAACTTTTCCGAATGTGTTGGAAAATATACAATGGAGGGAATTACATCTGCTGCTTTTGGGTTCCGCTGTGGAATGTTTGAAGATGTAGCAAATGTGTCTCTTTTTGCAAAGATGAAGAAAATGTTTCAAAAAGATTTTACTGGTCCTCTAGGAATGTTGTTGGCAATCTGGCTCCCGAAAATTTCTACACTTTTGAAAATATCCATAGGAAATCGAAAAGCCGCCGAATTTTTTGTTAAAGCCTTAAAGAAAACTATTGCTGAGCGTAAAGCAACAAATGAATCGAAAAAAGACTTTCTTCAAATTATACTTGATGCACAAACACGTGCAAATACTTCCAAAAATTTGGTCGATAAAAATAAAGAAATTTCTGATGACGTCGTATTGGCTCAATGTCTCATGTTTTTTGTCGCTGGATTCGATTCTACGGATCCCATTATCGTGTTAGCGGCTTACGAATTGGCCAAAAACCCAGATGTTCAAACAAAATTATTCGAAGAAATTGACGCTGTAACTAAGAAGAATGGAAAAGGAGAATTGTCATATGAAGTGATAAATAATTTACAATATCTCAACCAAGTATTTTCCGGTATGTATTTTTAAACAGTCAGAGTGGAAAAGTCTAAAGAAAATAGAGCAATTATTTAAAATCTTTGACCCTGAGCAGTGGCGTATTTATGGAGGGCTTATATAATTGACTGAATCATTTCCCATTTTTGTAATTTATTCTAGACTATAGACTATAAAATATAGTCTCTCCAAAAAGGAAAATATTTTGTATTTAAATTTTGGTTCAAATTGATTTGTGACAAAGTTTTTGCTTTTAACCCCCCCCCCCCATGTGTGACATAGATACTCCTCTGTTCCTGATACAGAAAAAGAATAATATTGATATATGGGTAATATTTAATTTATTTGAACAGAAATTCTTCGTATGTATTCGTTTGGTATTCGAGCTGAAAGGAAAACAAGTAATGATTACAAAATACCGAATACTGAAAGCATTATTCCGAAAAATACGATGGTCGTTATTCCTATTTGGGCCATTCATCATGATGAGAAATTTTACCCGAAGCCCATGTGCTTTGACCCAGATCGATTCACAAAAGAAAATACGACTAAAAGAAATAAGAACTGCTACATGCCTTTTGGAGTTGGACCACGACATTGCATTGGTTCAGTTTTTTTTTGCATTATTGATTATAATTTATTCAATTTCAAAATTGAAAATTTGTCATCTTTAAAAAACGAGTAACAGGTGTAGCATATTTAGAAAAAGATATTGGACATTTCAACAATAATGTTCTTTATTTTATTTGCAGCTATGAGATATGCCACAATTCAAACTAAATTGGCGATTGCAAAGTTGGTGCACCATTTTAAGTTGGAGCCTAGCAGAAAAACGCCTTCTTTAATGACATTTAAGAAAACAGCAGTAATGAAACCAGCCCACGATCTATGGCTCTCATTTAAATGTAGGGAGGAAATAAACATTTTTAAATGACAACTTGAAATATTTTGCTGGTAGCTACTTTGTAAAAATTGTAGAAAACGTTCTACAACTCTTTTTTGTGAAACCATTTTTGATGGCCAAGCCTAAACATTCAACCAGCGTCAGTTCAGCCCATCATTTTTATGGTTGTTTCGATTTTGAAGAGAAATATTTGGTGGCTATTTCTATTTTATAAAAATAAAATTCAAAGACAAAATATTTCTTCCCGTGCATTACGTGAACAACAATTTACATGGTGATTTTCACGGTTGCGTTGTTCCTCAACCATATATAGTTTTGGTGGTTTGGGTTGCTATGCTATATGCGAAAAATAAGGGTTTTTAGTATGTTAGATGTAAATGCATATGTTATATATTTCTAATGTACACGGTTTTAAAAACTGGTAACTAGAGTATATGGATTAATAATTAAATAATGCATGACGTTGGACGTGGTCTCTTCGCGTTCGGGTGCCCCTTGATTTCGGTGTTCGGGTCTCTTCGCGTTCGGGTGTCCCTCAATTTCGGTGTAACGTTTATAACCCCCACAACACAATTTCTACAATGCTCCACAAAGTCATATTTATAATCCCCCACAAAGTAATGTTAATATTCCCTCACTAATTAATGTTAAAACTCCCCCACAAAATATTGTTTATAATCCAACTCAAAGCAACGGTAACATACCTTCCATAAACCACGGTAATTTTAACATTTTTTAATCTGTTAATCAAATTTATTATAGTACTTGCATTTTAACCAATTGTGCCACATTTAAAAAAAAGTTTATTTAACATTATTATTTAAAAGCAGCTATATTAATAATTATAATTTTTAGGATTAAATCGTAGCACCGAGAACCCAAGCCAAGGTATGTAAAAGTTGCTCATGTTAATAATTAATTGTCCGTGCTTCTAGGGTTCAAAAATAATTTATAATTTCATTTATTTTTCAGTTGTATTGGTAGACAACACCAAATCTGACAACAATTGTTATGATTTATGGCACATAAACCATAACAATCGTTGAGACTGAATTTTTGTTGAAGGTTGGCACAACCTTCAACAAAAATTCAGTCTCTGTTGTAAGGTAAGGGTTTTAGCGCTGGAGCCTCAGCATGCAGTGGAGAGAATTGTATGTGTCGAGGACGAGCTAATAACGACTAATTCGCCGTTTCTGTTTAATTTATATTTTCTGTAACATTGTTTGTGTTTTATAAACCTTTACGGACCTCATTTTTAAGATACTAAAAATAGATCTTTAATACATAAGTAGATAACCAATACCTCATTAGTAAGCTATTAAAAAATAGTTCACTAATACATAAGTAAAGAACTAATACCTCATTAGAAAACTATTAAAAAATAGTTCACTAATACATAAGTAAATATTTAATAATAAATATGCGCATACCGAAAAGATTATTCAGCGCGCACTCAGATTGTTTGCTTCAACAAATAATGTACATTCCATTGTAATTATGATAACTTCCACATATAATTACAAATACAGTGTGAAAGCGTATTATAAAAATTACTTTTTCATTTTGAACATTAGAAGCGATATGGTGTAATTTGCCATCACGTATAAATAATTTGTTATAGTTGAATTTTTGAAATAATAGAACCTACCAACCTGTATTCTTAATGGTGAACAAGAGGCAATGACTTTCCTCATGTAATCGTTACCATTTCTTTTCCAAACATACGTGTAGTCATTGGAAAGATTATAAACATCAGCACCTTTGTGTAATGCAATAATAGTAATTAAGGTTATCAGTATACATAATATTGGCATACATAAATACAACGGCATCCCGTATAGATTGTAGAATTTAATTGTAGAATAAAAACTAAGAATATGAGCACAAAACCCTCCTGAAAAAAATGATATACTGCACATTGGCGTCACAAAGTTAAAGTATGAAACACAAATTTGTTGGTTACGGTAGACTTTTATATCACGTTGAAATCGAACTACAAAATCCATAACTCGGTTTTGGTTTCCTAACAGAAATTCTTCTAAGGCCTGTTGATGAATCATTGTTAAACATTGTACTGCAGACTCTACGTATAAAACGAAGAGGAGCAAAAGGTACAGAAATTGCGGTATCGCCATTATTGCGGAAATGAAAAATGTTGTGGAACAAAAGGCCTTAATTTGGAAAGAGTACATTTCCACAAAGACAGGTGTTGTGTATTGCAAAACGGCAAAAAGTGGCACAATTTGGGGTAAATAAAACATAATGAAAACACTGAATATAATTATAACCAAAAATGATCCTGGGGTGGCAAATTTTACGCAGAGTAGCACAAATTTGTCTCTGATTTTGTTCTTCTGCACAATGTCAGAAATTTGTTTAAGTGTAAAGAAATCTAGAAATATAAATTTAAAAAGTGGGTTATATATTTTACAATTTTGTATTTTTTAAGACTTTTTAGAAAAAATAAATGTCAACGAATTAAACCGACACCAATTAAGAGTAAATGACTAAAAATTTAAATTTCAAACAAATAGCAACTAAAACTCACCCGCGTTGAACATAGAATTTCGAAAGTATATAGTGCAGGCGTGAAAGTATTCTTCACATTTCATTACCTGCCAGACACTGAGAGCAAAAAATATGCCATGCAAAATAACAAGAAACGAGTACATTGTAATAAGTACCGCAAAATTGTTTTCTGGTGAAAAAATGAGTCTTAACCAAACAAACAGACTCATACTAAGCCAAATCGTCATTTAGAGAACATTGAAGTGGTTTATGTATCTCTTAATTTTATTTTTGCTTAGCTGAAAAACGACACATTTTCCTTCACCGAATATTTCCAAATGTAGTAAATACATTTTGCCCAAAACTTGTATCACATTTTTTGCTTCATAAAATAAACGGTAACTGAGAGTACCTTTCCATGTTAATTGGCGCATACCAGTCAGTTTATTGTTGAGACCAGTTTTGGCAGTAAAATTCTTCATTGTGTAAATATTTGCTCTCTGCCTTAAAGTTCTACTGATCTAGGAACCTACTTAAAAATGATATTCAGATTTCAAACAGTCGATGATAATGTGTTTGCTACGGCAAAATTTAATCCAATCGTATGTGGTGTAACCAAGTTTTGAATAACCTCAAATACTTACATGTTATTTCGCAAGTAATGTGTTACCTTAAAAGTAGTTAGCAATTTAATACTTGGAGTTGAAAATTTTAAGGCAAAGCAGTTTTCACACTCTAAATTCCAAGACATACAGATGAAAGAGAGTATAGGAGAAGAAACGAAAAATAAGCTTTAAAAACGTTGTTTTCTATAATCTTGGCAGATGGAATAACCAAGTCGAAGCCGCATTACGTTTTTCACAACTATCCAAAAATAAAGTCAAAAAACACTAAACTAAAACAATTGTTATTTATTTTCACAATAAATTTATTAGTATTGTAAGAATTTTTTAAGTCATAAGCTACTTGCGTTGATTGGTAGAATGACTTCAATCAAGTATAACTTTAATATGCACAGATATATTTTTACTTTTGATATCCCCTTAACCTAGATTGTGAAATCAAAACTAAAATATACAGTATGTAGAGGGATATTATGCAATAATGTATGTCGTACAATAAGTAAAATGCGCCACGAATAAGTTTGGCAACAGTAACTGAAGCAATATGTAAGGTAAAATACATGTTTATTAATCTGTAATTAATTGATTATGCAGAATATTACGCAGTCTAGTCTTGCTGATTTCTCAACTTTTGCGCAAGAATAAGCAGTATTACAGAAATGCGAAGTAATCAGGAGATATCGTAATTGAGCCTTTAACATCAATCAGTAACTTAAAAAAAAACAAGTAACCCAATCGTTTAAGGAGAATGCAATTTTATATCTTCACAATTAGGGAATAAGAACAAATACCGTTTTTATTTCCGAGCTTAAGAATTTCATGAAAAAAATTGCACAATGGGGGTTTTCAAATGCTCCGAGGTAATATCTGTTAAGTTTCTGCGAGTTAAGAATTTATTGCGCATTTGAACGATTAAGAAATGCTGCTTGGTGATTTCCAGCTTCACTGCGTTTAACTCAACTTACACTAGCGTCCAGGCGAGTTAAAATCTTAACCCGGTGTAAATCACACTCTAGTGTATTGGAGTAGGAGATTTGACTTTCGCGCCTTTATTCGTCGCTTAACTTTTACCCCGTCTTAACTTTTAACATTTTAACAGATTTTAACAAGTTACCCGGCTTTAACCTGGAGCATTTGAAGAGCCCCATTATTTTATGAATAGCAAAGAACCTTTACATTGAGTTTGCAATCTGATATTATTTCGTATATCAAGGAACGAAACGAACCGAACGTTTAAGTTATCACGATAATTGTAGGATAATGCTATCCGATATTTTTATGGGTTCATACGAATGAAATTCATATTGAAATAGCATTGCAGTTATATAGAAGGTTTCTCTAGGAGGGAAGTAGACTGTTTTTTAATGTTTCCATTCTTTCTTCACTGATGTGCACACATGGAACTTACTAATTTCAAACAAATAAAACTTTAAATTTACATTTACATTTAATGAAATTGCGATCACTTAAATAAACATGGAATAAAAAGGCCAGCATGTGGGGATATTTAAAGTTGGGCATTGAAAATTCTAGTAGATTTGATACATGAATAAATGTTAATAGTTTCATTGTGAAATAAAGTTGAAATCTGTATTTATACTTACATTTCTCGGGGTACTTTTGCAAAAATATTAAAATTATGTTCACAACAATGGGTTTAATTAAACAGATGTTTAGAGATATTTAAACGCATTGGTACACATAAAGGAAAGTACCCAATAGGAAAAATATGAGGCAACTTTGCTCTGTAGAGAAAAGTTAGCAGTATATTGGGACGGCGATGAGCACAACAAACTGGGAGGAGCGAACTTACCATAATCTTTCAGATAACACCAGGGTTGTGTTCTCCAGGAAATATGGATAAATGCGTAAAACCACGGACGATTATGGAATAACAAGTCAAATATGGAAGATTACAAATTCGACAAGATCACATTTTTTCATAAAACCCGGTTTCAAATTGCTACAGGACTTTTAGACCCGTAAACGCTACATGAGTGTGTGTGCCAGTGAAAATGCAATAGTGCAATCAGCAATGTTGCAAAAGTAAACCTACATGAACATGATCAATTTTAAAGCGAGAAGTTGAAGATTAATTACCTGAGTGGTTTGCAAGATAAAAGTTGTTTATTAAAATAAATAACGTCGCAGACGTTATAATAATGAAACGTTTGTTTGATAATGTTTCATTCTTTTGACCAGAGAAGAGATTGTATGATGCAATGCTAATAATACGAAATTTGTATTTAATTTGTGGATGTGTTCGTTTTCTTCTCTGTTGTCAATTTTATATATCTAGGGTCAATACAATGCAGATAGAATCATTTTATGGATACATCGCCTTTGCTTTAATCCGTTACGTGTCTTTCCGGCAATATGAATTCATGTTGCAATTAATTTTTTATAATTAGTGTCTTTTGAATACAGCCGAACGATGTAACACTCGAACAATATATTGCTTTATTATCCAATACATGTTAGATATACTTTATATTATTAAATAATATTAAATTTGTAATCGTTTAAGCCTTTTGGAAGTTCTTAACCATCAAAAATACAAAAAACGGAAAGCAGCGATCATATTATATCATGCATACAAAATTAAATTCATAAGTGTTCACATATGATTTCAAGGCTGAATATTCCTTATGCATAGCAAGACCGAGTTTTTCAGGAAACTCCAAAGTGAGGGTTGATGATACAGAGTATCCTGCTGAAAGGAAGCTTGTTCTATGTTGGTAAAGTTGCCCATCAGTCCAACAATTACCTAAATTTGTATTCAAAAAGTCATACCAGAAGGCTATGATGAGTATTTCTTAACAACAGATTCAAAATCAAAACTCTAACCTAATTATGCAGTATTATAATGCGGTTTATAATTAATTGTTAATACTCTTTGGATATGCCCTATATATACAAACGAATTAAATTCAATGATCCATGTGTAGTACAATAAACCTTAACTTTATACCATTACTGCATGCATCTCCAATTTTTTTAAGACCACCCCTTCCAACTCTCCCTGTATCTCTAAGTTTTCCATTGTCAGCCCCTTCAAGTATCCCCAATTTTTTCAGTGTACCTCCTTACTTGCCCTTTATTTATTTCTAAAATTTCCAAATGTTCAATATCACCCCATCTTCCTATATCTTTAATTTACTTCAATTGCCCTCCCTCAGGACGATCCTTGTAATTTTCGCTTTTACAAAATTATCAAACATATATAATATAAATGCTTATGCATAGGAATATGTTTAGGGATATTAGTATATAGGGTGATACATATGTACTAGCTATGTTCATAGGTTCAACTAGCCCATATGACGCATTTTGTCTTCGAATCGGTCACATATATGGCCAATTTATAATCGAAACTACTTATTATATATACTTTCATCCGTTATAATTTCTTTGGTAGGTATCGGAAAGATTATCAAATATACCCTTTGGCTAATTAATAGTTTATTAAATAATATAAAGCATTATTGTATTTTTCCAGAACGGTTTAGTTTGAGACAGTAAGTTTCCTTACAATAAGTGATTAGATTACACTTACCATGATTACTCGAAAGTTTTGATCTCACACAGATTAGTTGTGTTGCAGAACCAAAATTTGCCAATTTCATTCCATAGGACTCACAGCGGGCACGAGCTATTGGTTGACTTAACTAAAAGTGCAAAGTTTTTATTGAAAACAGGGTCGTATTTTTAAACGCAAAAAATAGTTGCATACAAATTATAAATTGTATTTCATTGTGTGAAGGCTACACACCTCTGCATCGTTCAAATACACATATTTTTTTCAGTTCAGAAAGAGTAGCGGTAAGCATTATCTTTATCGTCTGTATTTATTGATATTTATATAGCTAAAATAAAATAATATCAAGGAAGAGTGCGGGGGCTAAGAAATATTTTTCTCTCTATGACTCAATTTTCCGCGCGGAGGATCAACTTCCCCTGTGACCTCCCGCACTAGTTACAGAAGCCCGAGTTACAACGGGTAAACTTAGTCTGAGCTGTGTTTATGCTTTACAAATTCTTTCACTTTGGCTGCGTAAATTTGAAATTTGTGTTTCAATTGCGCGGTCTCTTGAGTTGTTTATCTCCTTTACCGGCTTTACATACAGAAGAAACAGGAGATACAGGAGGTACAGAAGATAAACAAAAGATAATGCTTACCCCTAGTATAGTTTTCAGTAAAGGAAGAAAATACTAGCTTTAACAGGGATTAAATGTGTACCTCTATATTTTCAGGCATATAGATACGGATAACCCATACAAGTTTTACGAGAGACATACATATTTTTAGAACACATATTTTGAAAATAGAAAAATATTGTCAATTTTTTTGTTCGTTTTGTATGTACGCATTTAATTATTGTTGTTTACGAATAATGTTAAAATACATACATGCTTTGATTCGTCCATGTAAAAATATTTATTCTCACAATTTCCGAGAAACGTCAGATTCAAAATATTGGAGTCATCTAAATTCCAAATTTTGGAAAATTTAGTTAATAATTGCATCTAGTAGATTGATCTAATACTCTAATACAATACGTTTTTGATAAAATAATTGATTATAATTATAAAAAAAGGTTGTTATACTTACTCGAAGTGAAATTAGTTTGTACAGGAGATGCAGAGAGTGTAGCAGTAACACAAATAAACAGCAATAATAATGACATACTTGTGTTTTTCATATTTAGTTACAAAGACTTTAAAGTGATGCACCACAATCGAATAACGACAGAATTTGAATGACAATCATTAGATTATTGCAGTTTTTATACATATGCCATTAGATTGACGTAATGAAATATAATTCCAGCCCATTCAAACAAATTCTCTTATCCATAATATTGTTATATTATCTGTGGATCGCTTTTTATCAATAATAAATACGTTTAAATAAACACCGCCCTATGAAATATTATTATATCATTATATTATTATCAATCTGTATTTATTTCTAACCTTGTGCATTTGTATTAAACTTTTACAAACAGATGTAATTAACCCGAGCAGCAAGTCGCAGCGAAATAGCAATCTAGCTGTGCGAGTTTACTGCGATTATTAAGCTAGCTTACGCGAATCGCTCTGGAATCCACGTCGAATCTACCCCAGGATGTCCGGCTAGTGTAGTGCGATATCCGAGCGATTCTAAGTGCGCAGCGATATCACCGCGATTTCTCGTCTGTAATATCAGTGCCCATAATATAGCCGCTAAATTTAAACTGTAATTTGGATTTCACTAATCTTAGCAAATAAATAAAATTAGAATTGCATTTATCCTTTAAAACAAAATTAAACAGATTATTATTCGTGCTATCATATATACAGTCTATATCAAAATACGACTTCTGATTTCTAATTAATTAAATCGACTAAAATGTATTATTATTAGATAGCTGGTATTTTGAACAAGTAATTATTAGTTAACATTTAAACAGCACATTATTTATGTAACGTATATAACAACATTTGAAACAGTCAATTAGTACATATATTTTATATAATTAAGAAATATAAATGTATCCAGTACTTATGCACAATTCTGCTCATTATTGCAAAATTAATTAGGGTGGGAATTACTTGTTCAAAGTTCTCTAGCATCGATCTTCCTGAATAATTAAATCGTAAATTAATTTCCAAAATCGTATAAAATAACTGATTTATCTATATTTGTTTGATTAATCTTCTTTTATGACGATCCGAAATGTTTACTATTTTCAATATCTTCTAAAACTGAAATGTACTCGGAACAACACTTTACACTACGCGCGATAATGAAAGCAAATAATGTTACAGCTTAACTGACCAATAGCATGCTGAGTCGCGATTTCGCTGCGAAAAATGCGTTAAATAACAACTCTCTCAACCACTACATACATATACGCGCTACTTGCTAGCGTTCAAATAGCAGGGTAATCGCTGATACAGATATCTGTATGAAAGTAAGACCGCTATATAGTTGCGATTAAGAAACTTTTAATCGCTGTGCAATTTGTGTGTACGAAATCCACGCTATTCCCCAACTGAAACGAAGCCTATTAGCTGCTTCAGACAGCTACGAATTGCTAGCGGAATATCGCAGCGAATCTGACCAGCGATTTGCTGTTCGGGTAACTAGTGTCCGCACAGTGTAGATTTTCATATTCATAGCTGAGCAGCATCGAAAAAACATAACGTACATTACATGATTGAGTATTTAATAGTGCAAGTCTGTTTCCAATCAACATAACGATATCTATTTAATTACAGTATTGTTATTTTAACACAGTAGTGAACTCTACGTCTATTACTCTACTACATTTGGAAAGAACGTGAATCGCATTTTTGCTAAGATGCTATTCAGATTTTAAGCTTGCAATTTGTAATTTTACAATCCCATGAATTTTCCAACCATCTTATTGTAATTGAATTACATATGCAATCAAGTGCCAGGGATTTTTGTTAATTTCAATACCATAGTAAACCAGCTGTTGTTCTAAGTTTCCAATTAATAACCAATTTTGGTAAAATTGATAATATATAACAACTCGCCATAGACAATGGTTATGAACACCACGTCATTTAAAATAAAAATAAGACCATGAAAACAAGCTGCGGCCAATAAATATCGGTTGATAAGCCAATATTAATTTATTGGTATTATATACCTAATTATTTTAATCATGCTTGGAAATCTAGAGTTCACTAAAGCAAATAGAAGCCTGTAATAATGTTCAAATGGACAATTAAAATTTTTTAATTAATATAATTAGGTTTGAAGTGTCTAATAGAATGAATATGTGTACAATAAAAAACAGTTTTGTGCATTCACTTAATCATTTAATTACGCTAAATGTTACTAATTACTAACTATTGAATTTATTAATATTCAAAACTGCCACATTTAATCACAATGATTTATTTTAATGATTTAATTATACGCAATGATATTAATGAAGGAGCACAGCTCCCATGAGCTAACCATCGAAGTGTATTAAATATCGTATTAGACATAAATCAACAATATATTCATAAAGCAGCTTACATTTACATATTAACGCAAAATTATTCATGCTTGAAAACGTCAATATTAAAATTAATTTATTCAGAAGTGAAAACGTTCTTAAAACAACAATTATTATTGATTAACAAAAATATAGAATTGTGTAGAATGATTCATATTGCCAGAATTTTTAGAATGATTCACATTCGTGATAAAAGATTACTCTTTGGGGAAGGCTAGATGTAAATGCATTGCAAATGTTATTATATGAAATATGAACAATTCATCAGTGTTTGTATGCGACATCTAATCTTTGGTAAATGGATTTTATTGGATGTGACAGCCTCAGCAGTATTATAATGTTTGAAACAGCACAATTAGATAGTAATATATCTTCAGTTAATTTTGGCTCTTTTAAATAAAAATCAGTAATTTTGGAAACATTTATTGACTTAAGTGTAGTAATACAACCTACTTGGAAGTAATAGCAAAGTTTGTCGTAGCAACTGGACATATTATACATAATATAATCTACACTAAATTCAATTTGTAGACAGAAAACAAGGTTATCAGCAAAATTTATTTGTTCATCGACAATGTGATGTAAAAATTCCACATACTATTGGGTGGTATATATTATAATAGTTTTTCTTGTTACAAGCAAGGGTGAGAAACACATAATATACATTTATAATATATTGATTGGTTAGCCATGGGTTTCGTATCTCTATCTTTTACGTCATTTGAAGCATTTTAGGAGCCAAATATTTTCAAATATAAAAATCATTTAAGCATTTTGGTAATATTGTCAATATTTTAACGTTTTTGGTAAATATTGTCAATACTTTAAATTATGTTTGTTTTACACGTGTTTTGACACGCCCATACTTTGAAATAAACATTTTGACATTTTTAGGTAAATATTAAATAAATATTTCAAAGCTTTTTGATTCACCCTATGATTATCATGCTCAAAAATAATACTAATAATATCTAGTGTAACTTTATGAATCTATTTATAAAAGTTTCCAACATTATGTAATTACTTTTTCAATTTAAACATTAACAGTGAAATAGTGTAGTTTACCATAACGTACAAATACGTTGTGATAGTTGAATTTTTGAAATAGTAAAAGCTGCCGACCTGAATTTTTAAAGGTTGGCAGGATGCAATGACTTTCCTCATGTAATCGTTCCCATTCCTTTCCCAAATATAAGTAAAATCATTTGAAAGACTATAAATATTAGCTCCTTGGTGTAGCGCAACAAATGTGAATAGAGTTATCAGTATACTTAATACAGGCATAATTAAATACAATGGCATTCCGAATTCATTGTAGAATTTAATTGTTGAGTAGAAACTTAGAATGTGACCACAAAACCCTCCTGAAAAGAGTGATATATTGACCATAGGCGTCAAAAAGTTAAAAAATGAAGTGCAAATTCGTAGGTTGCGGTAGACGTTAATATCACGTTGAAATCGGACTACAAAATCCATAACTCGATTTGGGTTTCCTAACAGAAATTCTTCTAAGGCTTGTTGATGAATCATCGCTAAGTTCTGGGCAGCAGACTCCACGTATACAATAAAAAGGAACAAAAGGTGCAGAAATTGCGGTATCGCCATTATTCCGCAAATGAGAAACGCAATGGAACAAAAGACCTTGATTTGCAGAGAGTATATTTCCACCAAGACAGGAAACGCGTACTTCAAAATGGCAAAAAGTGGTACCACTTCGGGTAAATAGAACATGATGAAAAGGCTGAATATAATTAGAATAAAAAAGCATCCAGGTGTGGCAAATTTTGCGCAAATTACCAGAAACTCGTTTCTCACTTGGTTCTTTTGTGCATTTTCGGAGATTTGCTTAAGTGTAAAGAGATCTACAATAAAAATTTTAAAAAAATGAGTAAATGATTTTAATTTTTTGATTGAATTTAAAACTTATTTTTGAGGCAAATCAATAACTCCTATCAAGGTAGCCAGATTAAATGAATAACTGTTTTTTTTTAAATTGTAATAAAACACCTGTAAAACTTACCGGAACTGAACATAGCATTTCGAAAGTATAAAGTTAATGCGTAAAAGTAATCTTCACATTTCATTACTTCCCATATACTGCTCGCAAAAAATACTCCTTGCAGTATCACAAAAAAAGAGTACATTGTTAGCAGAATAGCGATATTTTTTTCTGGAGAAAAAATGAGTCTTAACCAAACAAACAAACTCATACATAACCAAAGTGTCGTTTGAAAAATATTGAAGTGGGGTATATGTCTCTTAATTTTATTTGTGCTTATCTGAAAAATGATATCTTTATCTTCTCCGACTATTTCAAAATGTAGTAAATACCCTTTGGCCAAAATTTGCATTACATTTTTTGTTTCGTGAAATAAGCGGTAACTGAGAGTCTTTTTCCATTTTAAGTGACGCAAATCTGACAGTTTGTTCCTTAAACTATTTTCAGTTGTAAAAAGATTCATAGCGAATTTTTTTTGCTGTTTGCTGTGTGGTATATATACCAAATTTCGTTTCAAAAATTTGTCGTGTGTGATAGTTGGTTGCTTTGTTTGCAAATGTTCACCGTGTTGACTTTGACACTAGTCAAATTTAATGTTTTGCACGAAAAACTATTGCATTTACTACACCTCTTACAACATATCGTTCCTTATTTTCCACTTCGACGTATGCCAAATGCTATATTGACACTGCACTAATTTCGGAGCACTTTGGACGCGTTTCCTATTGTGACGGTCAAGATTTCCTAAATAACTTAAATGCAAAATACCAACGGTTGCGATATGGCATTATGTCACTACTTATTATTGGCAAATGGGCAGACGTCCTATTGGAAGTTAATGCGTCGATATTTTAACCAAACGATATTTACTATTCCTATGTCCCTGTATTGCATGTGTTAAAATTTCCCATCAATTATTAACGGATGCATGATCTAATTTTTTATTAAATTAATTTCTTGTAGTTTTTGTGGCTTCAATGTGCGTTTCATTGTGAAATTAATCTAAATACTAAAAATGTGAAGAGACGAGAAATAAACTTTTCCATTTTATTTTAGTATAAAACTGATATTAAGTATTTTATTTATGTGAAAAGTGGATGCTCAATAAATGGGGGGGGGGCTAATAATGCTTGGGGTCTATTATATAATATGCCAAATTATTGATTGAGGGGTATAGAAACAGAGGCCTACAAAATCAGACGACAACGTACTTAATTTAATTTTCGAGTTATACTACATATATACATTTGGATTTAGCTTGGTACGAGACCAATATTGTAAACGACAAATTGTGCACAGGGTACAAAAGACTAAATTGAATAACACACTTCATCAGTGACAAAATTTAAACCGAATGCAGACGATATGCAGTATACCGATTCAAATTATATTGATGGTTGATTTTCTTATAACTAAATAGTCATTTTATTTTATTTTATCTTCTACACATTATTTTTTCAATGTGATATTTTTTGCACCACTATACTTTACTATTATAGAATGTAGTCGATATAGTGGCCTTCGTTATACCAAAGGTTGACGTGAAGTACGATTGAAGGGAAAGTTAACTTCGATTATATGTAGATTGCCCACGAATGGAATAAGGTCGATAGTAATAGAGGGTTATCGCACAATGTTTACCTTACTTCCTGTAATTTAAGCCCCGGCTATAATTATGCAAAATAGGGAGGCTTTAAATAGCGGGATAGCTACCAATAAAAGGGGAGACTAAACTTTAGAGGAAATACAGTAATGACTTAAGATATTACTATAAATAATAAATTAAAATACAAGTTGAAAACAAACTTGAAATTTTCCAAATGTCTAGATGTAACAAAGGTCACCATAACTGTCATAAATTTGTAGCATGCATACACTCATTTTCTCGTACACACAAATGTTTTGATTTGTTAGTAATTTATAAGCTTTAAGTTTAGTTTTGGCATTAGTGAAACTTAAAATAATCGATGTATAATAAACGCATTTACAAATAATAATTTAAAGTATCCGTGTTTTACGTTAAAGTTTATAGTATAAGTTAGCGCTGACGTACTTGTTAAGCCTAAAATTTAAAAATGTTTACAATTTAAAACTATGTACCAATGTTTTATTATAGCCCTGGCAAGTTTGACTTTTAAAAAATCCTATCGTAAAATTAATTTACGCCATGCTTCAATCAAGAATTGTAAGTTTTTTCGCTGAGTGTTTGCGCTATCTAATAATTATAACATGCCTAACTAGGCTAACTAGGTCATTTTACATGTTAACTTTGAAGCTATATATACATTAATAGCATGAGCAATAGCTTCAATTGTCTTAAATAATATTGGAAATTCCAGGAATTTTATATTATGAGTGTGAAAAATCTTACAAGGAGTAAAATACCACAATACCACAATAGCTCGACTGACTTAATGCAACCACAATTCTTTCTTATTTTAGAAATTACATATTTATACTAGTTATGTCAAAATTGTCAAAGGCTATAATTAAACAATAATGATATCACTTCAATATATTTCATAATATTTATAAAGGTATACTTTTTTAGAGTAGTATTTAGCCATTACAGTATGGTGACACTAACACCATAAAAGACAGTAAGGTATACTATGTATGTTGTACAATAAATAATGTAGTAGCTAGATACGAATACATGTAGCTGCTATGAGTAACTGAAAGAGAAAGCTATAAAATAAAATATAGGTTTATGAACCCATAATTTATTTTGTGGTATTTATTGAAGAGTCTTGCCTCTGCGTTTCTGTGGTTTGGTGAAGCGAAAGTTGTGAGAAACAAATGACAAAATATGAGTAAGTATATAATATAGACATAAAAGTAAAAGCTAAATTGGTCAAAATGAGAAAATGGCTACAGTTTTAGTTCCAAAGCACACGATGATATGTATCCAGTCTTTGGGATTTTTTTTATGCAGATCATAAGATTTTGGTCACCAAAAATATTTACTGACAAAATGTAAAGTTTGCTACATCGACGCAATGAATACAAAAACTTTCATTTAATTAACTGAAAAGTTAATGTTCATATTTCATATGCCTATAATAAGTAATCCATGAAATGCCTAACACTTTGTTAAAGTACAGAAATTAGACATAAGTATACGTACATTTGATTTAATTTACACAGTACCCCAACTTCCAAACCTTGACTTCCTGATGCCACTCGCACTATACCCTCATAAAAAAACAGAAACACAATTTTATTGCTTTCTGGAACATATGTTGTACATACTAAATTAGATATTTATGTAAATGAGTACAAGTTTTAATAAATGTTGATATTTAATGTTGTGTAATAATATTATATCTAATGTATTGTACTACATTCAGAAAAGCAGTAGCATTAATATATAAACTACTAACAATAGACTCCAATGCGCCAATGCGGGATAGTAATCACTGGCAATCGAGCCAATTTATTATATCCTCCTTTGTATGCCATTAAATTACTAAAGCTTTAAGCAACAATTCGTTAATCGGAATGAAATCCCAAAGCAATATCTTGGTTTTGCAAGTCAGGGATTTTCATCAGGTTTCATCAGTATCAGGTTTCATCAGTATGTTTGGTTTGCAGATTTATATAAATTTAGTATGCATAATGTACATCATTATATTATGCATATGAGTATATAGTATACGACCATCGAAGTATAGCGCGACCTTTACCGAATACAGATGTTCAATATAAGCCTCAGCAAGTATTGTATGTAAATGATGGAATAATATAACATAGGTATATATTAGAAACACGGATTAAAAGGTAGGTCCCTTCTCACAATATGAAAGCGTGGAAACATTCAGTCCAATTGAGCTTTGTTAGTTTTCTTTTACATGACGCTCTAAAAGAAAAGCAGTTTGGCTTCCTTGGATATAAATGTTTAATATGATTTCATCTTCCAGTTATATAATGTACATGTACGTATTTAGTTATTCTGTAGGATAAGCGCTAAGCAGTTACGGAAATAATTATGCCATTAAGATTAACTGCATATGTATGACGCACAGGGATGGGCAAAATACATGACTTTCAAAATACAATTACAAATTACAAAATACATTTTTAGCTCAAAATACAAAAGTAATTTAAATACATTATGTATTTTCTTTCCGCAAAATACAAATGTATTTAAAATACATT
>JAQFYB010003152.1:0-20700 GCA_034694085.1 Pogonognathellus longicornis | reverse complement strand
TGATGTTTGGATTTGATTGTGAGAAAGTAGGGGAGGTTGGAGTGTAGGCCTTATTATCTCACATTCATATCCCAACAAACTAGATTGCTTTGTGTGAATTCATTCACAATGTAGTTTACGCCTGGGTCGTATGACCACCTAGTTGTAAGTGTCAACAATGCGCAATGATGACAACAATTAAATCAAGGGCGTATACAGGGTGGGGGTAACTTCCCCAAGGGAAACAAGTTTCTAAATTTCTCCACCACTTTACTATACCCGTTTTACTATGGTTTATTAAGAAAATAGGAACACACGCACCCTTTAGGTATATGAATGTTCAAAGGGTGTACCTAAAGCTCTTCTTCATTTCTTCAACATCATTTAACACGCTATTGACAACACAACTGACAAAATTTCCTTTGTGCTTAGTGCTAATGTGTTCTGCATTATAAACGTATTATTTATTGGCAATTGTTTTTGAATGATATAGAATTATTGAAGTATCCTTAAAGATCTTTATTGCATACCTACCTATATATGTGTGGATATTCTGCAAAACTTTTTTTCGTACTACTAGACTCTTCTTCTTGGATTATAAATCTCCTTGCAGCAAAAGCGAAAATATTCAAAGTAGAGATAATATATTTTAATTTGAGAATAATAATATTAGGTACATGTTGGAAGGGATGCGTTTCCCTGTGCTAGAAGAATTTGCAAAGGAGCACACACCTTTTCTGCCATCATTAGCATAAAATCAGGTGAAGGGAACCCATCAAAGTTCCCTTCAAGCTACATACAAACAGAATGCAGAAAATGAAGCCATTATAAACTCAAAAAACTATAGTGATAAACATTCTCGCGAAAATTTTCAAGCATCACGATCTTGAGCTAAACTTTGGGGCTATAATAATATTAGCGTGCCTCTTATCTCGATCATTGTCAATTCTTAAGTGTACCACACCAGAGTTGAAAAAATACTGTAGAAAAAGTATTTCAATCTTAAAAGACACTTTTTAGCTATAATTTACTATAATAGCAAACTCCTAAGATAATTTTTCGTCAAGATAAACGAACTCAGTCCAATTTGGCGCAATAAATACTATTTCTCATTCACCCACTAAAGATTTCCTTTTCTTTCTGTGTACTTCATTCACAAAAGCACACACCACCAAAACTATTCTGTGAAATAATAATCTTACAGCAATTCCCATTGCTCTTGACTCTGAATACCTTAGAGTACAAAAATCTTTGTATGCCATAAGTAATAGTAGTAAAGCACACCGTAACGAAACAAAGGGTATAAAAAATATTGCGATAAGAAGAAAAATTACGGAATCCATTAAATTGCATTTTGGGAGGAAGGCAAAGGCATTAGCATTCTCATGACGGAATTTCTATTAAGCACTGCCAAAATTTGATTCTTTTAACATCTCTCCAAATACTTTAGCACCCTCCACACTCATATCACATCATTATACACTCAAAGAGTCTGTGTAATAAAGAATTAGCTACACTACCTTATATTATACCTACTAAATGTAAGTAATGTAATGTTATATCTTCATAAGCTATTACAAACACCTTTTTTAAACGAAAAATCTACTGATCTTGAATAATACACATGTACATACACACATACTACATACACCTAACCAAATATAAATTACTGATACAAGTACTTTTACCTTTACATCATTATCACATCTACAATTCATACAAAAATAATTACAGCAATTCAAAAAGTTGGCTTTGACTCTCATATTAATTTTTACAGTACACAAAAACACTCAAGTTGGATTGCATTGTCATTTCATACCTAATTACAAATACAATCAAACACTTACACTTTTAAACGTATGTACTTAGTACATTGCACTGTGAATCTCTTCTTCCAATTCCAATTAAGCACACATTTAGAGGTATAAAAGTACACATTATAAGTACATACTAATTTATAAACCCTTAATAGTGTACCTCTAGGTATTCCATGTACAAAATAATCAATTGCATATCAAGATAAGTCTTTGTAATGTAAAATGTAATACAACGTGTGTGTTATCATCATCATTAAAAAAAACAAATGTTCATTATAGATTAGTCAAATATTGTTGTACTCGTCTCACACTGTTATTCCATGGATTGCCAGGCATAGAAAAAATATCAGACAATATATCACATCACATCAGTCACAGTTGTTTTGTTGTGGCAGTACAGATACAGACACTACTACTAGAGAGATAGAGACGACAAGTTGTTAAGAGGCTCGTTGAACAATCCTCGTCGACACAAGAAAACATAATGTGACCTTTGACTTGATTTGGACTTGACTTACGAAGTTTGAGACTGTTTGTTTCTCTTTACTCTCACACTCAGACACAGACAAACACAGGTATATCATCTGCAGTCCTATACCTAATGCATTTTGTGGAACTACCTCTGATTGTCTGCATCTTACATTATTCTCTTCAACTGTACAGGTATACATAGTGTAAGTAGATATAGGTAGGTATTCTAAGTACGCCATAATCATTCATCACATGAATGAGTGTGTAGTAATATTATTATTATTACTATGACTTATACTATGCCCATATGGTACTAATGCAACTTCCTTGGCTTGAGACATTAGTATTATTCACTTCTCACATAGCCAATAGTGTATTTACTCTGGCAAATGTCCATAGATAAAACCAATCTCTCTTTCCATGTAGAAAGACAACACTCATACACTGCTTAATAATGTAAATGTAAGCATAGGTAAGTATTACATGTAGTGTGCAATGTTTTTGTTAGATAGGCAATACAAAGTTTAACTCGTTTAAGTAGAAAATGACAAGAAACAAAATATTTTCCATTGTTGTGTGTATATTATTACGTAGGAATGTGTGTAAATATTTCGTTTCATTGGTTTCATAAGTCAAATCTTGATTTATTTGGGTAAATAAATTTAAATTTTTGTAGAATGACACATGGTAGGTATAGGTACCTATTATTATTACCAACTCATTGCTTTGCTGCATCTGAACAAGGTATAAAAACAAAACTGTTTCTGTGTCACTGTGACATTTTACAAATACACCACAAGCTACAAGAAGGTATAATGGTGTGTTATGCAATATTACACAAGTGTACATATAATATGAGAATCTACGCTATCATTCATTTTACACAAAAATATTGCACTAAAAATATTAAATGACTACTACAGTAGGTACGACTGTACGATTATTCAAATTCAAATTGTTGAGAGAAGTTTTGATGTACATGGCGCCTGTCTCAGTTCTAAAGAAAGCAGATATCCGTGTTTTTTCATTTCGCACTAATCCTGTCGTCGATTTAATTAAAACTTTCACACAGGATGCTAATAGAGGCATAATGTGTACTCAGAGCTAGCACAGGAAGCTTTTACAGATTAGATACACTCTTTAAAGTTGAGAGTAGGCATTAACTTTTATACATACATACATACATACATCGGTACAGTTGTATTTTGCATACAGCTTAAACTTACTTAGGTAGTTGTATAGATATGTAATAGCGAAACGGGTTGTTGTGTTACTTGGTGGTGTGAATTATTGTCCGAGAGCACAACACTTTCCTACATAATGACTCGTCAAATACAGATACTGCAGTTCTACTACGCACAAAGAAGTTATTAGCAAATGTAACATGACATTTTCTTTTGAATGATTATATTATAGGATTACAAGTAGATACTGTGCTGTGTTTAATACATTTAGTAAGTAATTATCATTTTGTGTATTGGTTCTTTGGTTTAATTAATGTAAACATCTCAATCCATGTCTTCTTTACAGGCAGAGAACCTAATTAGCTTATCTAACTTTTAAACAACTCAATTTGTATCAGAGTATTAGTGTTGCAATAAATAGAGCTTCATACATACATACCTCAACTAAATAGCTGTCATGGATTGAAAATATTGTCACTACTAAATTAGACGCACGAAGTTGTATTCTTGGAAGAATGATTCACAATAAGACGTGAAAAGTTTTTCTTATGGCAGTAGCAGTAAATACTTCTCACTATAGAATTAGAATCTACACGTTGATTCTCGCCTTTAGCAAGCTTCTCGTGTTATTTCATTGATAAATCGACATTACATTGTTAATATTAAGAAAAGAAAGTTGACTTGGCTGATTATGAGAGTATTTTAATGCATTCCTTATTCCATAGGTACTCACTCATCCTCTTCTTTTACTATGGCTGTAGCAGACTGTAATTTATTAGCAGTTGTTTTTGCTTGCTGTGTCTCATGTGCATACACGGTAGAATTATTATAATTAGAAGTTTGTCTTGCAAATTTTCCATTTTGTTTAAGTAAAACATTTTTGTTGACTTGGTTTGTATTCTTCATTCTTCATCAATACACTATAGGGAGAAATCCATTTACTTAGAAAATCATTCATCTCTTCCTCCCTCGTATTTTTATACAAATAATAAATATAGGAAGTGTGCTCTAAAACTACAGCTGGCTAATTTCGCAACACAAAAGACACATTACTGTGTTATTTATTTGTTTCTGTGTCAAAAAGCGAAGCACAAAACACACCTTGCTAATTACACACGTATAGGTACAAACAAAAGTTAATTATCGACATTTAATTTTAAGTTTCGCCTGCAAAAATGCAAGACCACAGGGGAAGAGAGACAGAATTTGGGTTGCACAAAGACATTTTTAGTTCCTCTATTAGGTATATATAGTGAAATCACGTTTTAAAGATTATAGAGCTGGTCGGACACGTCAGAGTCACATAGTGCTTGAATAAATCATGTAATTTAGTATTAAAGTGTCTTAGATTAGTGTGTGAACCAGACTTAGCACTAACATACATACAAAACACTGTAGCATAAATCACACTCCACTTCAAAGGATACAAACTACGCATAATGTTGAATTTGGGTTTGCTATGTTGATGGCAAACTCGCAACAGCGAGACAGTTGACCCAGAAATTAAATTCATTCAATTTATACATATAGCTACAATAACAAAAAGAGAGGTACCATAAGTTAAGTTAAGTAAAGCTAAGTTAACAACAGAGCTATAGGGCCACACGCCAAAGATTTAATGAATAAGTACTAGGAATGCGTCGGCGGAGGAATGAAAAAAGAGTTTCTTTCGCTGTTTCACGTTTAAAGAAGAGCATTTTCCCATTACCATTATTATTGTAGGTTTTTGCAACACCTAGTAAATTACTAACAATCAGTAACGCTGTTAAATGTAAAGACTCAAAGGTTAATGCATATAGTTGCGTATCCCCCACTAGACAAAAAATAAAAGGCAGACGACCGTGAATAAGAATAGCAAAGTACCTGCCACACTCATCCACTTTATAGTCACTTTTAACTCGTCTGCTTTACATATAACAAGATATGGCATTGTTTATTTTTATTGTTTGTTCAATAATTGGCTATAAATTACCATAGGCATATCAACGGATTATTAGATACTTGTACAGAAAATATAGACCAGTCAGACACAGGACACTGAGATTTGAACTTTGAAAAAATAATGGTCCTCGTATAACTAATTTATTTATGAATGAATGCATCAAATTGACTGCATTTAATGCCCTACCGTAAAAGCAGCTTGTTCATACACACAAGTAATTGTGTAAAGAACTATACACACGTACTTAATAACTAGTGACCGTTTTAATACTAACAACTAATGGAAATAATGTGAATGTTATTTTTTGCAATAAATTCGCATTGTTGATTGAATGACATTTTGGGGTTTGTGGATTAACAATGAAAACCACAATAAGGAAAAAATCCAATCATAAAATAATTTGGTATTTAAATAGCGATTTAATTCGTACAACGAATGACTCCTATGGAGTTTTAATTAAAATCTCCATGCATTAGGATTACTATTACAAATGAACATGTAATTAGCAAGGGCTTGGCTCAACTATGTCAATGTGATGTGTCTGTGACTGAAGTACACATTATCCATGTGAAACACTAAACATACTCAGAATGTGGAATTGTTTAATCTAGGTATGCCTACGTAATTACAAAGCTGAAGTTTTTTACATACATACTAAATTTAACATAAAAAATTCAATTTTTTAACGTATCTCTGTATCAGTATATGAGACCAAGGCAAAGTAAGGGAGCGTGACAATTAGCAAAAGTTTGAATTATTGCTTATCATATAATAATAATGGCTTTATGACTTTCTGCAAATGTAAAAATGCGTTCTTCTCTTCCGTATCAAATTCTACAAACAAAAACATAACGTGACAGGGTAATAATCTCTAAGCTTATAAAAATATTACGAGTATTGTACCTAATGTAAGAATACCTAATGTAAGCTAACAACCAGAACAAACAAACACACGTATAACTTTGATCTGCTTTGATTTACTGATATTCACTAGGTCTGAAAATTCTCGTGTTGTGCAATAGTGTAGGGAGCTACATAAATATTGTACGTATATTATACTTGCATTATTATTACAACTTCATTGAAGTAAGCGTGTTCGTAGTATTGTATAAATACTAAGTTAATTTAATACAATAAAAACATTAAACATTTATAAACTAAGAGAAGAGGACAATTGCAGTTTGATCTGTGTATACAGTCACTATTAAGATTACTCCATAGTGACTGAGAGAATTTCAAAATCACAGTAATACGAAAAGATTTAAGTGTAACTTACCTACGCTTATGTATGTACATTTTATTAATTTAATTATACTTGTTTTGTACTAAATCCACTAAATCTATGTAACCAGCTAGGACTAGTACATTTTCCTATAAAAGCACTACCATAAAAATCTTCACATAAAAGTGAATTAGTTACACATAGCTGTAACATGTGTACTTGTGGCAACTTTTAAGTGTACACTATACACACTGATACATATAAATTCTCGTTAATTCCCTTTTTGTCTTATGGAAATCTCATAATAATTATGTGATTTTTTTATTTTCTCAGCTTACACTCTGAATTCTGTGCATTGCAGTACTAGTATTAGTGAAACAGTCTATAATATACATAACCACATTGTATGCAAGCAAAAATTCTTCCGCATTGCTCCAAAAGCACTCTCGCTCAAATATTTCGTTATATAATAATGTGTAGCGTGCACTACTCAAGTAGCAATAGCACATTACATTATTTCTCGTGCTAGTAAGTAAGCCAGTCCATATAGCCCAACACACACAACCCACACACCATCGCAGTAAAATTGTCTAATTACTAATTTAACTTTTTAACAATTACATGTAATGTGAGATAGGGCTATAATATACTGAAGAAGGATGAGGATGCTGTTGATGAAGATGATCGGAGGGAGTCATCAACAGATTTCTTTTATAATGCATGTGAGCGTTTTGTCGTTGTGACGTGTCGTGTGGATAATAATTACTGCATTACGTGCAGAGATACATTATACTTATTTTGTCAGGAGTACATACATAATAGCAAATGAAAACGTGTGCAGTGTTGTGTTTTACTAGTTAAGAGTTCCACATTCAAATAAATTTATTTCTTTACTAGTGTAACATTACCACTATTGCCATTACTAGCAATAATAATAAAATCGTATACTAATAACAGCATTATTAGTATTGTTAGTTGATTTCTGAGCTACTGTGCACTAGAAAACACTAGATATGTATAGAACCACATAAACTATACTTGCATTAGGGCACCTACTTTCGCTAAGTAATTCTAAATAGTTTAATAGTCAAAGAGCAGCAAGGAGCATCATCATCTTGTGCTAGGAAAAATTGCGAGTGTCACGGCATGTCATGTCATGACCTGCTCCATTGCTCGGCACAGTGTGTCTCTGTAGGTGGAAAAAACTGCATTTCAAATAGGTTCAGGTGATTACATATATAATAATAATAAAGCTAACGTAAAAATGTAGTCCAATCCACCAATAATCAATTGTGTCGCTCTCAAAGTGTAATATAACTAATATACTACTAGCACGAGTATATTTACAGTAACTGTGTACGTGTAACTTTACACATGGTAAATATACTAACTAGTAAGTAACTAGTAATAGTACTATTGAATTAAATACTCATAGACATTGCACAGCCTTAAAGATTTGTTTTTGCACTATGTATTTAGTATTTGCATACGAAATGGCATATGTGTGTATATATTTATATTACTAGATTAGGCATAGTGGTCACTAGAGATCGGAGAGCAGTATAAAATAAAATGTATATACATTTAAAGGTGCATAAACACACACAGACACACACGACCATAAAGACACTTTTGTAATCTAATGGCAGAATCACGTACAGAAAAGATAATCGTTTACACACACATTTATTTTACAATGGAGATACAATCGTTGAAGATAATGGATAAGCAATTCTACTTTTCTTATCTGTGTGATACTCAACTATTACTAGTAATAGTAGTAGTCGTCGTGTTGCATTCGTCGGGTTATACTACGTGCATTTGTAATGTGATCTCATGTGTAATATTACTAGGACGATGTCAATCCTTCAATCTATGAATGAATGTGTGAGCAAACCAAGCTACTGCTATAACTGCTACCAACAGAGCATTGGGTTTGTTTCCTTATGAATACGTAACGTGGGTCTAGTATGAAGCGTTTTGCATATTGCCATATGATTATGAGTCTTTCTTGTAATGTCTTTTTAGTAAGGGACAGACAGAGTCACGGAAGAATTACGTAAGAATCAGAACATTGTTTTTATATTTGCTTCAGTTTGGTTGCACTGGTCAACTCTGTGTGTGTTGAGTGTGTAAGTTTGTGCCTTTTCTGCCTCTGCCCTGATTTGACTGCTGAGTGCAAGGAATTGGATTGCGTTTGATAATTTGGGAAATCACTAAGTAGTAGTGGCTGACATGACCAGAAATAATTTCACCTGTTGCATAATAATCCATTACAGGTGCGAGTTTGTACATAAATACATTAAGTATTATAAAGATCCTCATCATTTCTAGCCTTAGCGTTCAGGTATCTGCACCACACAAGTATTATTGTTACGTTATGCTCATTGCACCGTGTGGTGTGTCACATTACTTCAGCAGCTAGACTGCAGCAGTAAATATGTTACTTAAAAGACAAAACACCATTTTTACACATCCTGGTTTGGGTGTAATGTAATTAATATTAGTAATTAAAAGCATTGACATAAAAATCTTGGGAAAAACTTCGTGTTTAATTTCTGATAGCAAAATTAGGCACAATGTGCTCAATGAAATTTGTTCACTATTGTGGTATGTGTGTGAATGTCAAGGAAAATATTTACACTAACATCTTCCTTGCTATTACTTAAGTACTACAAGAGATTTGAGGATAAAAATACGCGTATATAGAAAATACAAAGTATCCTTGAAAGAAGAGGATTTACATTTTTGTGTAGTGATGCTGATGATTTGTATAAACAAAGATGTAAAGTTAGTTATGCGCATTTATTTGCTTTCGAGACTGACTATTTGCATATATATGGAATTCCAGTGTCAGGGTAACTTTTAGGGAATTCGTCTCGTCCTGTCCTGTTCTGTTGACTTGAACATCTTTAACTATGTTGATGACTACTCGATCGTCGTCGCATCTTCTTCGACGCATAAAATTCTGACATACACACGAATTACAATACAAACTCACATTCCGAATTCAAGGTTAGAGTTATACTGGTTCTTTTTGTATTTCTTTCCTATCTATGTACATACAATTCATCTTCCTTTGAGTCTATTCGTATTAGCTTTTCCACTTATTTCACCTTTACCTCATGTCTATAAATCTCATCTTGACAATCTTCGTTAATAAAACTTTTATTAACCACAGAAACTGCTTGGATGACTGAGCATACGCACGGATATGAAAAAGAAGAAAAGGCTGTTAAGTACATGACATGTATACAACAGGTAAAGTAGGTATTTAGGTAGGTAGGGTAGTAGTAGTACCCAAAATCGTAAAAACCCACGAAATCAAGAATCTATGCCACTAATACTAATCGTAATCATCGATTCCTTTCATTCCAACACTAAAAAATTCTAAGAAGGATCTTCTTCATTGTAAACCTCAAAGAGTAAATACATGAAACAAAAACATGTATCTCAAATCTCAACTTTGTAAAAATCCAACTCTCCCTTTTATACAATCCTTTATCTGTGTGTATTTTTCAATTTCTTTCGTTTTTATATGTGAGTAAATCTTGGCATCCGTTTGCTCAGACAGGTTTTACATTACTGTTTCGTAACTACCTTTTGATTAAGCAAAAGAGCAGAAGTGTAATAATAATGAATTTTTTAACACGGTCAAGATGTTGCATTACTTATTCTTCTTATTAGGTTGCTTCGTTTTAGTTCGTGGCGAAGACAGACAGACAACAGACGTTCACGTACGTCTCAGTGTCGGCAATGAACAAAATAATATTTTTTGGCAACATTAATTACAAAAAATCGTCACTGTCCTCCTAGAACACGTCTGTCTGTCATTCAACCATCTCCATACACACCCGTTCAACTTTCATTGCCAAGTTATTCTCCAAAAGTTCAGTCAGTATAAATAAATCAGCGAAACGAATCTCGAAATAATTCAGAATGTCATTACAACTCATCACGTCATAAAATTGCACATCTTCACAAAATAACGAAACATTGTTGGAAAAGTTATCTGTAAAACCTATCTAAAATTTTAATACAAAATATTCCCCTTTAAACAAGCCGACACTTACATACAGCTATTATCCATTAACGTAAAAGATTGAATTGTATATTATATGCATGTGTATTTAGGCACAGTTAGCAAATACATAGAATCTTATACAAGACAATGCATTATTATCAGAATGCAAATTAGAATGAAATCAAAGCATCAGAGAGAGATGTTTATACAAACGATGAACAAATAGTAGTAGTAGTACAATAGAGTAAGTAAAAGAGTAATGCTGTGCTGATAGCAATAATAATATTATTATTATCATTGTCTACTTACTTAGCTGGCACAATTAAAATTTCAGGTTTAGAAAATTATCTTGGAATACATAATGATAATGATATGCACATAAAAGCACCATGCATGTGTAAACACCGCAGAGAGCCATAATAATAATACTATAACAGAGTACTGCATTGAATTAGTATGTAGAATGGTAATAATAATAGCTAAGTACCTATCTCTTTATAAAGCAAGGCACAATAATACACAGAGTGAGTGCGGGCACACATGCAGTCCTGAGCAGCACACGACTCTTATCTCTCCAAGTCATAAATTAAAAATCATACAATACTTTTAGTAGATGACCGGTTGTGTTGTGGCTCTGTTTGCGTCTATTATCCGTCTTATCTTAATGTGCAAATTCCTATATACGAAATGAATGCCAGCAGACGATAATTGATTCTGTGTGGTTTCCTTCACTTTGAAATCCTTTTTGAAACCGCATACAAGTCGTACGAAAGTAGTTAGGACTCATGTACTTAAATAATAGACGATTATCTACTCCGATTATTAGTTACATTACTATTCTTTAGTTCAGACAGGTGTACTGTACACGAGATATAGCGATATGAGTAAATTAGTGTAGTACTTATTTCAATATTAATTTAGGTAATCTCCTGATGTATTGTACATTGTATTGTAAAGGATGGATGGATATTATAGGATCGAGTTAGTTTCAAAGACTTTTTTATTTAGACCGAGTATTGCAGCAGCACGTTTGAATTTTATTCAAATCTTTCATTATCGTTATCACGAAGCCTGACTTACTCTCACGACAATCCCGTCACACCAAACTCGTACAATACAAACACACTTGACTGCATTAGATTTTTTAAATCCCAGGATAAATATTAGACGAATAATACCCAATCAGGGAATAGAGTACTAGAATTGTTACAAGAAAATAAATGTAGTTTGCAATTTATAATCCATAACTTCTAATTAAATTTTTTTCTTGCGTTTTAAGGAAATTGTAACAAAAAATGTTTTAAAATGTTAATATACTAGAAAATAAAATTGAGCTATGAGGTAGTTGTAAAGGGTGGTAACAATTTACCGCTTTCATAGTTTTGGTAAACGCACTTAGGTATTACGTAGTAGGCTAGCAAAAATTGTGGCATGTATGTACAGAGATAATTTCCTGAAAAAGTGCAGTAGACTTTTCTTTTTGTAATTTCCATATTATTATAGTTAAAGCATAATGATATAAACGAAAGCTTTTCAGCATTGGTTATTGTTATAAAGATTCGACTTGTTTATTTCCGAGAATTTGTTCAGTTTCCACTTATTTACTTTAGTTTGCGGAATTCTGTTACTCACGTACAATATTACATCCAATTATCAATAGGTACTTTTAATAATAAAAATTGATAATAGCCCTCAAGAAACGAAAATATTAGTGGAAATGTTGCTAATGAGGAAAAAGCGTGCCGTAGAGTACGAACGGGTTAACTTGAACCATTAAATTTTACTAGAAGGTAGTAGGTTATAGGTAGTAGTAGTATAGTAGTTAAATCGGCAGAAATCTCTACAGCCCATCAAAATTCAGAATATAATGTCTCTAAATCATCATTTGCAAATATTGAATTATACCATCAATCCCTCGTCTCGGCAATAAAATGATGATGTGTACATAAGACACAAAACATTTAACATAATTTATTTATTAATTTACTTGCAAACTGCCAGTACATATTACCTACCTACCTATCCACGCAATTAACATAAATAATGTAAATAACCTTTCCTTGAATGAGAAAATCCTGTGCGAATAAAATTTCAAGAAAATCCGCACACAAAAGTTTCTTTTCATCTCATAATTACCAACACACAATTATGTGCAAAACTAAAGGTCTCTCTATATCAATACCGACTACCATTAAGGGGCAAAAATATTCACAGCATATACATTTCTTTTCTTAGGTAGATTGACATGATGCCTACTACATAGACAGGTGTAGGTATAACTTAGAGATCTATATTACATAAGAAACTTGTGATGTGATATTGTTTCATACAATATCCTTTAGCATGGTCAAAGTGAAATTACTATTAAAAGTGGGGGAGTGTAAATTTCTACTCGCTTTGCATGAACACACTGTTCTATGAAGATATTATGTCTTTATTCATTATATCATTCTTTTGTGTATGCGGTTGTTGATTTTATAATAGTAATATCCTTCATTAATTATCGTTTAGGTTGCATATTGCCTGCATGTGTGCATGTCACTAGCACACACTTGTGCCTGCGCAACAATAAACAAATTATAATCTCTAATACGTAATAGAATTTAAATAGCAGGATATGCCACCTCGCCTCACACAATCGATCACAATAGGAAGACTATCCTACAACACATAACGTGGAGAACACAACACGTCCAACATGTATATGTACATACATGTATTCCTATACACAATATTGTTATTAGTATTATCATTATTATTATTATTATGAGACTGTCACTGTATTTCCGGTTTGGGGCACCATGAGCAAAACAACAAACCCTCAGTGCACCTGCAACAATGCTAATTCAACATTATTTTACCATTATTGCGAAAACTAACTCTTATGGGATTATTTGCCATTGCTTTTTGCTGTATCTCACACTACACTCGAACTCGTAGCATTGCACGCTATGGATGTATTACTCTTTCTATATACTCCTTCGAGACAGCTCACGTTTCTTTCCCAAATCGTTTTTCTCTTGGGTGTTGTATTCCATGCATTTTGCATGAAAATGAAAAATAGCAATAAGACAACGTGGATAATGGCAATATTAATATTATTAAGAAAACAGTGTACATAGCTACATTATTAAGCGAGCATCGAGGAGTTGAATGCTGTTGAGACGTCGTGGATGTTGATGGTGCAACTTTAGCAATATTAACAAATAATTAAACAGCACGATACTAACAACCTCAAAGCAGTTAAGGATTACTTTACCACATACATTCGTATACATCAATAACTATATTGTATTCATATTTTATAACTTGCCTTCTCTTCAGGTTCTGCTGTAGTATTTACTGTAGCAGTCCTACTACTGCTACTTAACTTACAACAAAAATCTTTCCAAGCTATACAAGAAATCCCAATTTCCCCAAAGCAACTACTTTTTTGTTTTAAATATCTCTAGGCAAATAGTTGACAATGCTAAACTGCTCAACATGCAAACATCAAGAGTACCATACCTACTCCCATTGTGTTATATAAATATTTTCTTTTGCTTTTGACTATTCAGTTCATTCAACACTACAGATTTCTTATTAGTACTTATGCCCAAAGAGCAATAACCATTCTACCAAAGTATTATGTAGCTATAGGTATTTTAGGTACATACCTGTAGGTACAAGAAATAATTATAAAGTTAGTTCTACGTACGTATAGGTACCTACCAAAATTATTTGCAATGGAAAAGGTTATTTTCTTTGGCACCCTTAAAATGTAAATAAGGAGATTGTATGATTTCTCGTGTGTGTTTATAGCGTCTTATGCATAGATAGAGGAATGGATGGATCGGTTGCTTGAGATTGCACCTTAACGTCAACCAACAGTCAGGAGATGGATGAAAATGAAATTCTATTTGCACTCCAGGGCATCTTATACGTATAATATAAGACACTTCTGTGTTCCTTTATTGTTGTACTGTGTTACAATACATTTACACGTACAAACGAGCCTTCTGGGTATATAATATTATGGCATGTGTATTTATACCGCTTGTAGTGTATAGAAATGTATATGTAGCTACTAGTAGTATACATAAGTTGGTTTGAATTTGAATGCATGCATGTGTAAGAGAACTACTCTTTACTTTTCTCAATATGCCTACAATTGTAAATGAAGGGTTTGGTTAGAGTTGGAACAGTTACACAGAGTCTGCTCTGAAACGACCAAGACGGTTGTTGTCGGTACAACATTACGGCAACTGACTACAGAGTGAGAGAGAGATAGAGAGAACCACACCACCACATTATTATCATCAGAAGAGCAACAATGTTCTTACTAGGATTGTGTATGTGCCATATTATAATGTATAAACGAACGAAGCATTTATTTGCATATCCGCCTTTACAATGTACGTATGTATACACTACAGAAGGTAGCTATTTATTTTTTACGAAGGTGCACGTAAGTTGCGTACAATGGCAGACAGTAATGTAGACAGACTGACACAGACTGACATGATACAGGCCAAACCGAAAGAAATTCTATCCTACTAATGTGCACTTTATTATTATTATTGCATTACATCTACAGTAGTATCTTACATGCAGTACACAGGATCCTCAGGTCAAATTATGACGATGTAACATGTAAGAGACATTTATAACGAGAAGGAATGAAGAAAGTGTATTAGTATTATTATTATATTACACTGAAGGTGTGCATATACGCATCAATGTATGTAAATACAAGAATGATCGCCACAAACTCTGTAATAATGCTTAAAACATTCGTTTATTTATTTATATAATGAAATGCAAAGGTGTTGAGTGTCTAGGGATTTTAGTTTTGTGTATTATAAGAGCAATCATGCAAGTGTTAACAATAACACTTGCAATAATAACAATGAGATGAAAACACAGTAGGAAAAACAAACGCACATAAAAATTTAGTGTGGTAAAAATGTTAAAAATGTATTTCAAAGGTTTTACGCATAGATTTTTAAGAAATGCAACCCTTTGTACCAAGAAGTGCTTTGCCATTGTCCTTTAGAATTTTATTACGCACTGTTTTCATAGAATTTAGAATCGCCAGGGATAGAGTGCCGAAGGTAGTAGCATGTAAAAAGCCCATCCCTCAATTAACAACTGTTTGAAGAGAGAAAAGTTTCCCATTGATACAAAACTTTACTTTCGCTTTCAAATATGCGCTTGTGTTGAGTATCTGAGTCCAAAAATATTTTTGAATGAGTAATTAATCATTATTACATACATTCATGCACAACCATTTCTTTCAGTCTCATTAGTTAGCTCATTATTACACGTGATGAGTGTGACTGTGTGACAAACGTCGTATTATTATGTTGTTAGTTTAGATTTGTACTAAGGAGATAAGTAGAATAATATTTTACTAAGAATAATAACAAATAATTGCAGGCAGGATGTGTGGATTTTCAAAAGCATAGTTCCTCTTATTGTTATCGGAAATGATTTTAATGATTGATTAACATAATTCTTTCATGAACACTTTAAACTGTATAGCTACTTACTTATAACTGACAAGTGACTTTGTATATTTTATACGTTGTTGTTTGTTGAGTGCCAAAAAATTTCGTCTTCTCTCCCTTATAGGAATAATATTATCAGAAATGTTCAAGTCGAGATTGTTGCGTTACGACATTGACTTGTGTACACAGAGAGTCCAAGAGAAATTAAATGATTGTGAATTTCTCTGTGTAAATCACAAAAGTACATTGTGCAATTGTGTAGTACAGCATGTAAACTGGAATTCAAATTAACTTTTACACAGCAGATTGTAGATATTTTTAAATTGAGTTGTGTTGTTTACTTATCTTTGTTTACGGTACCTATACGTGGTGGTGTGTAGTGTAGGTATTGAGTTGGAAATCTCATCAAGTATAAGCAAGTGCAATTTCGTATCGGCCATTTTAAGGTCAGCAAAATAAATGGCAAAGTTTAAACCGTGAAACTTTTCCTTTTTCTAAATAATTAAAGTGTCTATAATGTAATGTGTATACCTACTACGTGCTGCTACTACCAAATTGTAGTTTCATGTGCATTTGATTATTTGATATGCATCTTGCTAAGTATCTAATGGAAGGTTATAATATTCCTATAACGCTGCATGTGCATCTGCTGACACTTACATGAATAATGAATATCCCCTCATTGATTGAGAGAAACACCTCCAATTTTGGTCGCACTTAACCTCAAGTTAACCATTAAGCCGTTTTTCAAAGTTTCATTAGTGAGTCAATTCACTTTAGTTAACAATGTCCCACAGACAGCTATCATACAGTCCCAAGTGCATCTTTCAATCAAAATCCCACTAAACGCCTGCGTCTCACACAGCCCAGAATTTTCATTCAGATTTCGTATATAGTACACAGGTACTAATTGTGTGAAAATTCATATTCTTCACAATTTGAGATTCTCATGGCCTTTCAACATACGAAATAAAGTGATAAATACACATTTCCTTTTCATACCCTCCACCGTATATACGACTTGAATCACTAACACGTAGATTGTCATATGGACAAGCGCAACATTCGTTCGAGGTATATTATACATAGCAATATCCTTTAATACATTAATAAACTGAAATGCCACACAATTACAGAAGATATCTCTGACAATAAAATTGAATTGCCCTACTTAACAAAATCCTAATGAAGAATTCCTTCCTCAACTTACAGCCAGATCATTGCCTTTTCCAATATTATATTTGCGACTTATCTTTCTAATACTTTACCTACCTCTTTGTGTATGTCTACCTATACAAAGATAATTATAACAGTAATCCATTGGATACCTACAACAATACACAATGTACAAGAGAATGACATATTTTCCGATCGATTTCTTTCCCTTTATAGAATAGCGAATTGAAATGGATTGGTCTTGGTCACACTTCCACCAACACCACACCACACAGTATTAGCATGTGTGCACTATGCACAGACACAATTAGCACACACAAACTGTGAAGAGTCTATACTTAAAAACTTAACGTATAAATAATCATGTTACACATGATGTATGTACATATTTTGTATAGCAAACACACAAGCTGCAATTCAAAATGAAATCCTAGCTATTAGAGTGTTATGGTTAACGATACAAAGATAAAGATGCCTACTTTTATGAATGTAAGGACTAAAGGAGTAGCTCTAGTAGATGAGACGACGACAGGTGAGACAGTGAGTGAATGTATGTACAAGTACAACGATTACAATGCAATGTGTGTATAATAATATGTAAAATGTAGCCAAAAAGCTTTTGTGTGTTGAAATGTAGGCTATTCTGTCACGTACTTGCTATCGGCTAGGCCAGAAGACGTACAGCAGCAAACACTTTTACACATTGCAGTGGAAAAACATTTTCCCAATATAGCTGAGTATTATTAGACTGTCTCTGTCTGATAACAAGTGTATTTGTAACAGTGTGATAGTATTTGATACATGTGTAGCTTTATAAAGCTTTTATTTATGTATGTAGTGTCCAAGAGTTGGAGAATGCATTGCATTTTAGAAAAACACACGAGATGACAACAGAAATGTGATACTGATCATTTTCACTGTGATGTGCACTTCTGCTTTTTGTGTAACATATTTCACTAACGTCATGTTTTCTTTATGCCTCGGTGTGGTATAGCAAGCAATATGCTTGTACTTGTACATGAACTAGTGTATAGTGTCGTGGTATGGTGTGGTGTACACATATAAGTAAAGTGGTAGTAAGTGCAACAACTAGGATATCATGCTGATTTGCGTTTAACTACACTTTGTAATACAATAAATTTGATGTCCTAAATATATCCAAACATTATATGTACGAGTACGACTCAAAGTATCAAGAACAGCAGATAGTTTACAGAGATACACAATTTCGTGAGTTGATATCTGTATTTATTTGTGCTATAAACATTCTGAGGTGGTATTAGATGGGTTGTTTTGTGTAGCTTGTGCTTTACAAGAAGTACTACCTACTTAGATGTAAGTACTACATAAACACAGCAGACTTAAATGGGTAATAAATAATGCAATTCCGTATTATTACTGGGTCTGCTACAAATACAGTTGTGTTGTATTTGTACACACGTACAAGTACAACATGTACATATATAAGTTGCATTGCAATGTGAGTGTATTTAGCTTAAGGCCGGTTCTACCTTAATTTTCCATAAGATAAGATTGAAATTGTGTTGCTACTGCTCAAATTCTTGCACTGAAACCAGATAGTGATAGTATACACTGGTAATATGATATTAAAATAATCATATTTTGTATTGCAATGCTAAGGTACAGTTTTGTAAAGAGATAGTTGTACTAGTATATCGTTAAACTGTCACATACACCACACTGTGTGTAATACTTTTACCATAAGACACGTATATGAGGTGTCTTTTTTACAAGGATATGCCACGTTAATGTCCACAGCACCATCACATAGTTTCCTTAACTACTTATTTAAGTAGAGCTACCATTGTAGGCGGAATAATAGGAAGAATTGCGTTTTATGCGGAATTATTGATGGAAAAGTCAATAATAACGCAATAGCTCCTTATTTAGCGGAATTGTAACAATAGATTACAATGGCTGAGTGAATAGATTGTACTAATAGTAGATACTTATGATTATTTTTACAGCTTTATGATTTATGTGCGTCCATTGACAAGATTAAGCTTAAAGCTAATGGAAATTGTTAACTGTTTGTAATATTTGGAGTAGATGGAAAATTGGTGTAGGATTTCTTGCGGTAGGCTATTGCAATCAGAGAAATTAAGTAGGTAATGATATGTAGACTGAGATAAATGGCAAAATTAATTTCTAATTAACACTTGTCAGTTAATATCACAACGATTTTCTAATTATGACATAAAAGTCAAACAGCTGCATGCTCTCAATGATTTCCTTCTCTTTATTGTAAAATCAAAATATTGTGTAGTAGAGCTGTGGTCCACCTGCCACCTGTACGCTAATTGTAATCTGAAATTGTATCCGAGTCGGCATTACATTTGCTAAAGACAACTTCCCCTTTGCTAACATATGAGCTATGATTTGTGGATTATGGCAGAACAAGTATTTTCAGTTGTAAATCAGACTGTGTACAAGCCAGCTACGTGATTTTCCTCTAAAAATTCGTAGGAATTGAGCGTGAGTAGAAAATGTGGTGTAAGGAATAAGTATTAACAGTTTTATTAATAATTTCTTTCCTAGGTAAGCTCATAAAAATAGATTGTAAATTGGTTGTAATTACTAAATACTATTGTTAAGTAGTTTGCAATAATATTATTTTCATTTCTTCTTTGTAACTTGCATGTAGGAGTACATGTAATTGTAAGTAGTAGTGTATGCCACACAAATCGTATTGGTATACATGATAGCTTTTGGTTTGCTGCGTGGGTTTTCCTTTGTCTTATCGACTGACAAAATAAATTAGAAAAAGAAATGCAATTTTGTGATTGTCCATCATAATATAAGCATGCACATATCACATTACACTACAGTATGGAATATGAACAAAGTACAGTGTACATTCCACACTCTTACCTTTATTGTATACCTACTACAAACACCACAGTTAATAACAACCATAATAAAATAAAATTTCCTCGTAAAAGTTATGAGTGCCTGACCTGACGCTGCTCTGCTGCTACTAATACTAGCACAGTTGATAGCAATTAGAGTTTTGACTGTAGCAAATTAAAAGAATTATTAATAGTTGACTGCAGAAGGTGGGAGTGAGGTTTATAACAGTGATGGAATTGATTCATCTCGAATTCTCAACACAGCAGTCCAAGTACAAAGGTAGGAGTGTAACAAGATGATAAGTACACTTTGTACCGTGTAGTAAAAGCAATCTCTCAATGTAAAGAACACAAAACGAAAATCTAGTAAAACGTAGTACCTACATAGTACCACATAGTGGATGTATGGTAGTATGGGTATGGTAGTAGGTACCTGTTCACATTGCACGGTCGGCACTTCTGCGTTTAGAATGGAATTAATTCCCTGCACTAATATACATTGGATTCTCATAACAGCATATAACAC
>JAQFYB010003151.1:0-20706 GCA_034694085.1 Pogonognathellus longicornis | reverse complement strand
TATTTATTTGCGCTACCTGATATACACAGATGCAGTAGAGGTAGCCCAGGAAACTAATTAAGTAGAGATACATTGATTACTACTACACTATAACACACACTATCATCTTGTGAACGAACCCCATCACTTGACTTTAAATATTTTCCTAATGTGTTCTCTCTCTCTCATCTTCAACAGTATTTACTAAGCTATGAATATTATTGCCTTAATTTCCTTTGGCAGGACAGTTAAATCGCACGTTTATTAACTTGATTGTGTACTACACTGTTTGCCTTGCCTTGTCTTGCTAAGATTTCCTTCTTGCATTTATGTGAAGTAATAGCTATGTTTTTCTTGTAAAGGATGACCTGAGAAAGCCATTTGTATTGCAAGTAAGTAGTTAGTAGTTAAGTCATAATAATAATAAGTAATAATACTCATTACATCTCTTTATGATCACTTACAAGACTAAGAATCTTCTGGATGAGATTTGGAATTACTTCATGTTGTTATTGTAAGTAAAGCTGTTGCGTTGGTCTGCAATGGAATATGGAATTCTACTACACAATCTATAATATCTTATAGCTCTACTAGAACATAACTCAAATCCACTGTAGCATGACCAAGTGTAATGAAGTTATGAACAATATTTGTATGTTGAGAGATCAGCTCATATATACATAGAATAATTAGGTAGATTTTCTAGCAGTGCGTTTGTGTTATGGTAACTTCCTCTAATTTGCATTAGCCTTTCAAAGGTCAATTTCGTTAAAGGCGGAGCTTAGAGAGAGAATCGCACAGAGCTTTCAACCGATACAGCATAAACAATAGAAAATTGTAGAGAGAATGTTCATTCTTCTGTTTGCTAGTCCAACTAAATCATTCCTCTTTCTTGTTTATTTAAGACATAACACACGTAATTTATTTACTTACACATAAGTCATCTGTCTGCTATTCTCCCCACAGTTATATTATAACTAAGAAAAGCTTCGAATGCCTCTTTATTTAGTACCTACTATTGCTACGTAGTTAGTTAGGTAAAAGGTAAATTTAAATTTATGTCTGTATATCAGTATTACATGTCTTTATATAAGAAACAAGCAATACAGTGGTGTATAATGTCTTCTTGCCGTCAGCTCATCTATCCTTATCACTATGTATACATACATTATGTATGTATATGTACACTGTAGCTACCTATGCATATAAACAGGGAAATTTTTCGTATGGGTAGAAACGCAAAGCAAAGACATACAGAATAAACTGGCTAATTGAGTTGAAATGCTTGACCGACCATAAAAGTTGCATGATGTCTTACTTGCAGTACCTACACTTTATAAATATGCATTCTATCTGTAGACTTTCTGGTTATATCAGAGAGCTGCAGAACAACAAGCTATCAACTGTGTGTGGGTTATATAAAGACGACATGTGTCAGTACTTAAGTTGTTTGTACTTACATACAATGTACAACAATAATAGCGCAGTAATATATTCAAATCAATTCAATTGCCTTATTAAAAACTGCTAATTCTAATTATGCACGATATAACTTGCATTATATCGATTATTCATGTAAATATAATCTAGTTCTGCCATAACAGCTTGACTCTAGTAGATTTCATTCAATCAAATGTCTAGAGCATTCCCATCGAGGGAAGAAGTAGCTCAGTTCGTTGCAATCTCATAAGAAGTGAAATAAGAAATCCATGCACATCCGTAAAAAACAATGCGTACAATTTGAACGATAGAAAGAAACAGAATAAGAACTAAGTGAAGTAGTACAATGTATTGCTAATGTAGTCATTTAGTATCTAGACTGCACTGTAATAGCATTAGAGTTAATATATGTATGTCACATGTGATCCATCTAGTTTCATTTTGATTTGCGTGCAGAAAGCCGACTACCAGTACTAAAGAGAAAAGGCAATGCTAATAAGTAATAACTCATCTGAATTGTGGCATGTACTCAACCTTTCCATGGCATTTGCATTTGCTATTGAATTTGCATAGCATAGAATTCATCACAAATTCTCCGTAACTATATGCCAAATAAATGCCATACAGGTATGGAGTACCTACCTATATTAACACGAAACGTTCATTTTTATTCATTTTTTCGTAGTATTGTCAATTTTGACCTGGCAGAGAGTCAACCTTTCATTCATCATTCTTTGTGTTGATAACACTTTGCTACATTTACATTGAATTAGAACACAACAATAATTCATTTCGCCAATCACAACATGAGTAGGAATATAACAATGCAACGCAAACGCAAGTGTGGTGTATAATAAATGAATCTACTAGATTAAATCCTACATGCGATTTCCACTGCAATAATATTATTGCTACAATACCTGTGTGGCTAGCTGGCTGAAACTTAGCTTGAGTTGAGATAAACAGATTAAACGAGTCCTCAATCACAAGAACATATTATGGACAGGTGTACCTAGAGTAGGTATAAACACACTACAATAAACTATGCACGAATGTATGTACGTACATTACAGATATATTTGTTAGGCTTTTAATGAATATTTGCCTTGTATATACATATTTGCTTAGTTTGTAGTACTACTTAATGTTCGTTGCTACACAAAACGGTGCTTTATTCCGTTCTCCAGTGCCCATATGTCAAATACGAGTACATAGTGGTGGGAGCCCAAGAGTGCTTCATGCCAGGGCTTCATGCATATTTTGTTATCTCTAAATTGGAATCGCTTTGCTTTTGAAACATACATTGACGCTAACTCCCTACTCGACTCCATAAAACTAAAAGCATAAAGCTCTGGACATTATAATTTGAAAGAGTCGTATTTTCCATAGGTAGTTTTCCAATTCTAATCTAAGAAACCAAGGCCACGAATTTGAATGCTCACGGAAAGGTCATTATGACAAAGAGTTTTGCACCGCAACTTCTACCATATAATCCAACTACAACTAGAGTTTAACAAATTATGGTTGAATTTTCATTGCTCTCATAGGTTAACACTGTGTGTGACACTTAAATTTTATTTTAGTCATAACTATCATAAACTTTAAAGGCCACTTTTACAAATAGCTCATTTATAACTACCAGTAGCAGTAAAATGTACAGCACAGCAGTTTATTTTTAATATTTATGCTAAGATACCCGTGAGAGAGCTTTTATTGCAAAGGTTAAACTAATACGCAATATTTACCAGGATTTGTTTCCTAGTGCCTTGAGCATATAAAATGTCAATATACCTATTTGTATACCTATGTACAACTTGATGAGATAAAACTGGAGCAAAACTAAACTAGCCTGGCATTGAATTTCTGGTGTGGTTTTGCTTTGTGCCTACAAAAAGATAAGAGATAGTAAAATTGAGCCCGCAATTTAGTTTAGTGTAGTTTAGTTACTATGTACTAAACGCAAGGAATATTTACCTAGCATAAAATACAGAGGAAATAATAGTAATCACACATTTCACGAAACAAAAAACGTTCATAATGTGAATACTATATCTGAGATAAGAAAGAAATGAGACGAATAAGCCAAGTGAAGCACGACACAAATTGACGGGGGTTATCATTATGACAAAGAAACTTTTGGGTTTATTACCACAGCTGTTCTGACTTGACATTGTTAGCTATAGGAGGATAGCTAGTACTGTGCCAACAACATGGGAAGGCGTATGACCGATTGCCAAATAAATGTTTGTCATGCAGTTTTAGTTGAAAGACGAAAACGGTACTCGTGGGGTGACAGCAACAACAATCCAAAATCCTCTTGTTGGGTCTTTGGGTGTGTTGTGTGTTGCTCTAGTGTTTTTGTTACATTAACGTTCCATTGTACCCATCGTGTACTACATGATGCTAACTTTTCAACGTGTACAACTAGTAATGCTACATAGTAGATGAGTGGTTGTCATTAAATACCAGGCATCTGACACAGCGGCGCTTCACACAGCATCTAACTAAACGTAGCATTACACGTTGCTGTGTTGATATTACAAAGCAATACTTATTATTATGCGAAAAAGAATTGGCAAATCATTGATACAGTTATGTACGTTGAGCCGTCAGATTGGAGAAGCTGCAAAATAGGAAATTGGTATCATTATTTTTGTTGTTGGTTGAGAGGCACCCTGAGGTCCATTACATTTACATTATTACATATTATAGTCAACAATCAAAATGAAGACGATTGCTTTACTTTTTACCTTGTCTTGCCTTGCCTTGGCAGAATCTGTACACTGTACTGTACAATACAGTGCTTTGGCTCGCACTCATCACGTCTTGAGTGTAGTAATGCATACCTATGTGTAAAAATTTGATGCACTGTTTGTGTGTAATGTAATCTTGAAAATTCAATGATAAATTCGATTTGAATGGATATTATAATGTCTTGTGAAGTAATGTAATGATACGGTAAACAAACTACTCTGTTTTGTAATGCTGATGTTGTGGTATGGCGTGGTATGGTATGGAGGAAGAATACAAAGGAGGAGCACTTCTTATAAGATTCTGTTAAGATTGAATAATATGTTACTAGCAAGTCGTGGTAGAAAAAGCATGTAAAAAGTTGTAGTGTTGTGAAGGAATAATAAATGACAATTTAAATTTTGTCACACACAGCGGAAGATTGCATAGCCGACTGAGTAGTTTCGGGCGTCCTTCTTCCGGCTCACAATCAACGAATGATTCAGGTGTAGCGATGCTCCTGGAAAAAGCTCAAGCTGCATTTCAACCACACAGGGGAGTATCCACAACCATCCATCCTTTTGCAAATGGTCTTTTTGGAAGTGGCAACGGAGGATTTCGGGACCAGGACTCTCTTTCAGATCATCAGTCTCACATTGTGTCTCCACACGTTCATGACTACCTCAATGCACTCAACCCTAACCATCATCATAACAACAATGGAGAACCATCGGGCTACTCTTCCTTCAATACCGGTAACAATACTTAATAAGAAAAGAACGTGCTTCAATTCTCGCCGTTCGTTCATCGGCATATTTTTTTAAATCTTTTTTCATTTGTTTCTCTACATCATTTGTATCTACAAGAAGAATATTATAACGAAAGCTGTTTTGTACCTATTAGGAGGTACTTTGTAATAATTTGATGAGGGAATAGCATAGAGTATAAACTAACCTATACTTATCAATATACGCAACGTAACCTAGACAGTTGGATCGTTGGATGTACACATAGTACATACGTATGGACAATATCCTTGTGTGTACATTGTAGATACCTACATTTAATATTACAAATCTAATACATAGCTAAGCTGTTTATTTTGCATAGTAATATAATAGAGAGCAAATAATTGCACCATTAGAAAATGTAGGCTAGAGAATAATCTGTAGTAATAGTAGAGAGAGATAAGGTTAAGTAACTCATCTTATAAATTCGTTACGCCTGAAAACCCAATCAAGGTTGCTCTATTGTTGGTTGATATGATAAGGGTATCTATGCAAAGAAGTAAAAGGCCAGCTTTAAAAAAGATGAGTTACACTTAGCTTATGATTAGCATTTGCGTTAGTTTCACCTTTATGGTGCGTATTTCGTACACTACTATATATCTCAATGCACTGCATCATCATCCTCATCATAATAATAATATCCTGCTACTTTAGATATACCTAGACTATTGCCATAATCATATCTCATACTTCATACTATATTATAGTTCGTATGCATCAGATACATTTGTTCGTATCAGCTGTGGCTATCAATATTCTAACTGTGTACATGAATTGCATGCTCAATTTGATCTTTAGTTTAAATAACAGGATTCTCCTCTTTCCCTATGTATATAAGCTATAACTAACCATTAGCTTCATTGCCCTGATCATTACTCATTATATTATTTCACAGAAAACGGCCCTGGGGCAGTATATGATTCTGATTCTTCCCTCACGTTGGCTGCCACGAAGAGTCTCAGCTTAAGTAATTCTTTGAGCAAACAATGCGGTTTAGAATTAGATCAAGAGGATGAAAAGAATCGAGCACGACATGAGAGTTGTTCGGATATTCCTGTAAGTTCTTCTTGTAATTCTATTCCTTTAACTTAAAACTTAACTACCATGATACTATACACCTTCTCTACAAGACTCAATTCATCCATTAGCAATAACCAAATACAACTACGATCTCTCGCTTTGTTTGAGAAAGAAATCTCTCCATATGTTTTGCTTTTGATTGTATGTATTGTGTTATACTTCCATTCTTTCGCAAAATTCATCATATTTAATGACACCTCACAGCTTTTGCTAAGTAAGACTCCTCTGGGAACAACATGGCTAAACAAAGACAGAATTCCTCACTTAAGTACATACATTATACATAAATGCTGAGCTATAGTGTTTGTGTATTTCCCTTAGGTAGCTACAGGTATAATAATATACTACTAGTAATAGTGCTAGTAATTCTTTTATTTAATGTTTAAGAGAAATGAATAATGTAAATGTAAATTTGCGTTCGCCCAGTGTGCAGTACACAAGGAGCACCTAGTACTACATACGTAGAGAAAACAAGAGAGCCACGCATGGAAATTGCGATGCATTGTTGTTCTTTATTTTCATCTAACGTCTACTTTTGATTTGGTTCGAGGCTCAGATCACAACTGAGCTAAACAAAACACAATAATAAAGATAATTATAAAGGTTCTTAATATTCTACCTTCCTCTGTCAGTTAAACATTTGTCAAAGATGACTACTACCAATAGTAGTAGTGTGTGCTCATGAACACGACAAAAGTTTAGATACACTTGCGAGGGAAATTAAACACTATTATATATTATAACTATTATTGTATCGCAGATTCACAGATTCAACCAAACTAAGTATCTACATAAAGTACCTATAATATATAGTGTAGACTAGACTTGTAAATGTACAGGAATAAAATACCTAGTAGGCATAATATGTATGTAACAGAAAAAAAGCTTTTTAAAAGTTAAAGGTAATAATAATAAATATTTTATTATTTCATTATTACTTTGTATATGAACCTCTACTAATAATACATAGATAAAGATAGAGATACATAGAGATACTCTGCACAGTCATGTTGCATTACCAATATAGGTAAATATTTTCTGCTGTAGTAATTTATTTAGCTTCGGCCAATTTTTGGTGAAGGTGCAATATTGCAAGGTGATTCCGCACACATCGTTATCTCGGCATGATTTCTACACCCCCACTCTCCGATAAATAATATTTGACTTGTCTTCTCTTTCTTTGCTTTTAGTGTGTTCTTTGCTTTTAGTATGTATGTATCGTATATGTATGTAGAGATATATTATATTAGTACACATTTATACATGGCAAAGTATTTACCATCTTCACCAACAACAGTTGTCAGAAAGCTCAACAAGAGAGACTTTGCAGATAAATATTATATTAGTATGTGTGTACTTTCCTCTGCAGTGCGCATACAATACACAATACACACTGCACACATGAACTCATTCATCACATTGCTTTTCTATCTGTCAGTGTACATGTTAAGTCGTCAATACTTAGCTGCTTAGTTGTAGAAGAGTGCGAGGGAAGGAATAGAAAGACCTCGATCAAGACGAATGACTAAGATTTCATTTCAATGCAATGCGAACGTAGCGATTTTGTTTGTACTAAATCCTTATTAGGATTGACACGCTCCTGGACTGACTCCCTTTTATTTTTTGCACAAAAGAGAATTATGTCGAAGTGGATACACGAGATAATAATAACTTACTGTTGCTATCTTACTTATCAAGGCAGTGCTGCATTACTATTATTTTGTTGTGTCGCATTCACAACATTGTTACATTCACATATTCATACACTCTAAAGCAATTGGGGTATCAAATTCATAAGTAATGTACTTAAATGCATTCTTATTCGACTTATAATAATTCCAATAATTAGGCCAAGCCTATCAATTCAAACTTCTTTCAAATCCCCTTTACAATCCCCTTTACAATCCTACCATTTATTAGTATCTGTATCTGCGATTTTAATTCTATCTTTCATTCAATTGCAACATATTAAAATTAGTCCATTGGTTGCTGTGTTGTGTAGCACGAATAGATTTTGAATAAGATAGCTAATAAATCCTAAAATTACATTCATGCTTTTTTAAATGAATTTTACCTTTTACCTTTGTAGTCAGTAGTAGGTATACCTATTGGTATTCAAAGTCTTAAAATTCCTTTTGTGTATACCTATATAGAATTCCAGCAATTGTTCATTTTTGATATTTTAAGTCTCACAAATGAAAATGGTAGTATTGTATGATGCATTAGAATTGTGTTGAATACTCGTCTGAGTGTTATCTAATGGTTATATCTATGTAGTGTGTAGGAATTCATTTTTGAATCCGTTTTAAACATTAAATGGTTTTTGATGCTGTAGAATCTGCCATTAGTTTACTAAGTGACTTTTTCATCTAGATCTTTAATCTATTTAGCACCGACGCTTCAATAACAGCAACTGTTGTAGCTAAGAACATCTCTATACATTCTTTATCATTCCATTGACTTGTAAATAACAATTGCCAATTAGTATAATGTTGAAGATTTGCAAATTAAACTGCTTCTTAAGTATGGTATTACAATACTCTTATCATTTCGTTCTTTTCGACCAAGTTGCACAGCAAGTGTTATGCGAACCGAGGCAGAAATGAATGATCTGTATCCATTATATTAAAGTGTAGCCATTTTTTTTACTGAGAGAATATGTTTGTGCGCGTGTTAATTCTAGTAAAACCTTTCCCATCATAGGTCACAAAAAGGGAGAATACTAGTAGTAGCAACAGTAGCCATTGATAATATTACACTCACCTATTAAATTCCCATTCCAACGCAACTGGGCTATTAAAACTCTTTTTTGGAAACTTTGGCATCTTATTATTAATGATTAGCGTAGCGTTTAGTTGCAAATTACATTAATATATCGTTTTATGTATTCTTATGCTTGAACTGCATAATAATAACACTGTTTACACACTGCCCTATATTTAGTTCGTGTGAAGTTTATGTGACTTAACTAGGTGTAGGTACATAGATACTTATTGCCAAGCTTCGCTACATTTCATATGCTATATACTTCTACATATTTTTTCATGTTTGAATTTCTTAAACTTTTCTGCAGCTTTATAATCCCAAGGTGCAAAAGGCATTCTGCATTCATACAAGTTACAACAACAATGTGTGAAGCCATTACTTCAGACATTTCAATATTATTATGCATGTAAAAAGTACTTACCACAATTTAAAAAAACTATCCTCACCTTAGCTTAAAAAAGTACAACACTATATCTGTATGGGAGAACAACAGTAGTGTAGTAGTACATAGTAAATAAAAAAAACATTCTTTCTGACGTAGTTTATTTTAGTAGTAGAATCTTGAATCCCTCGCGAGTGCTCAAGCTATGTGAAAACTTCCTTAGGGTGTGCAGAACATGTTTAATAGTGTGTTTCACCAGGCATGAATGAGATAAATATTTAGCGTTTACTCGACTTAAAGAGTAATACGTTCAAGCGATATGTTAAATAGGGAAAATTATGGAATCCCCAAGCCTGACAAGTCAACAAGCATATTATAGTGTGCATTATAATATAATACACCTACATAGTTAAGTAAGTAAAGTAGTATCTCAATCGAAACCCGTTGCTTGATATTTTTTCCCATCCTTTATATTTCTTTGAGATTTCCGTAGTTACTTACTGACAGACTGAGAGTTTCGTATCGCATCGTATAATAAATAGGTGTCTGCTGCGTGTTGTTGTAGTAAAATGTAATGTAATGTAAGCTAATGCAAGCAAAATTAAACTTAGCCATGCTATACACAATGAATTAGATTTTAATCCATTATCATGTCATGAACCGTTTTCCCGTATAGACAACGCGCAATAAAGATAAAGCTCCATTGTGTGTGTGTAGTATGTGTAGTGTGTACATTTAACTTACGGCATAATGGAGTAAGTACGACGAGGACGAGCGACGAGGAGGAGGGAGGGAGACTTTTCAGTTTGAGACACATGTTGTCTTGTCTTGTGTTGTAAAGTCAAGTCAAGTGAGTTAGAATTTTCCTGCAGCTGTGATTGCAATGAAATTCCTTCGCCTATTTTATTAGTGAGCGTGCAGGACACGACAGACCAGGCTATTACAAATAAATACTAGATAGGGCAATATCCTCTCTCTCATTCTCCGATATAGATAAACTAATCTGCCTACATACGACTAGTACTACATATATAATATTATAGCTACACACAAACACAAACAAGGCACAGGTAGCTATAAGCTCTTTCCTCATAATGCCTCCAAGAAAAATACTGTGAATGATATCCTGTGTATATGTGCCTGGCCTGCCCTATCTCACAACAGAGTCTCATTCTCAGAACTGCAAAAATTCCCTTTGACATTTAGAATGCATTTATTTTCTTCTTCTGCTGTGTTGCATTGCAGTAGGTAATATAATAACATACTAACATTAGAGTGACTACTATGTACTTACATGTTCTTACTTAGTGGCTTGTTGACTTTGTGTTGTAAATTGAATAATGCTTGCGAATTAGCAGCAAAGGAATTAATAAGAAGAATGATATGAATGTAAGAATTGTTTTGTGCTTTGCTATCTACCTGTGCTTGATGCACAAAGTACGCCGTGTACAAACCTCTATAGAGTAAACACACGGCATGCAAGCACATACTGCGATAACAAACGAAGGAATGTGATAAACAACAGATTTCTCAATCAGTTACAATGATCTCTACTTGACAAAGTAAAAGAATGATAGATTTTAACTAACTAATGATAAGAGAGAAGATTCCAATACGGTCACTTACGTTGTACTTTCCTATGTATACATACACTAAGGTGCATTGCATTTTTCCCATTTCGAAAATTCCATGCAATAAACAATAATCATAATATTATGCATTAGTACTAGTACAATCTACTCCTGCTCACCACACTCCCCTACTTGACAATGTATGTAATAATGATTCTATGTCATTTTTAATGCTCTTTACGTCCTTCTTCGTATGAACCTTCGCAAAGAAATGGCAAATTGCAGTGGTAGTTACAGATGACAGATAGAATGCTATTAGATGTACCGTTTACGTGCAATAATAATGTCTTTTGTTGTCTTGTCAGAAAGTCAAAGTTCACACACTACAGTCTTTACTCATTCACAGCTTTCTTAATTTTCTTTGTGTAAAATGTCTCGTATTACTCACTTTACTACTGTATACTTATTACCTTCGATTTGACTGTTTGTAACAAGGTAAACGCAAAATCCACGTACACAAACAATAATATGATACTATTCTGTGTGTATATAGGCAGTTATATATTTTATATCTCAGTTAAATTAATCAGGTGGAAATAATTGAATGAGTTGGTCGCTCGGTCTCATTTGGAGATTCTCATATTATAGCATTCGTGAGTACAATAAGTGAAACAAATAAGTAATTTGAATCTGTTAACTGATACGTGTGTAGCAACGGAAGGAAGTTGGTTGGTTGTGAAAAAGTTGTGATTGCGAGAGAAAAGTAGAGTCAAGTTGGCATTAAACAAATGAATTATTAAGAAACTCCTGCTGAATGCAATTGTTTTCGAATAATGCACAAACAAGTATTATCTGTGCATGTTGCAAAGGTAGGTATATAATAAAATATGCGATTGTGGTTTCATTGAATATTATATTATATTACTTACACTACCTACAATTTCGCAGATATTCTATCAAGTCATAGCTATACATTTGTACGAGTAACATTCAATTTCAATGTTAAGTTAAACGCATGCAGCAGTAGTGCTGTGCGTACATTGCACACCTTCGCTGCAACGTCACAATGAATGAGTACCTCACACTGAAAGTCTCATAATAATCATCATAGTTCATACTTACACATGAAATACACGTATATATATTGGATGTGCCTTTCTCATCTGTTTCTCTATAGACACTTTCGTAGCATTGAAATGTATGTGCTGAAATCTGCAGCTGCATTGAATTTTGCTTGTCGTCATGTTGTTATAATGAAATAATGACGTTTGGAGTGGCTGGGCAGGTTTTATAATAAAAGAGAGTGGAATCCACTTGGGAGATTTGCGAAGACACTGTGCATACACAACTGGCGTCCACTCAAGTCCACTCTAGTTAACTACACAAAACGAATCATGGATTCACAAGGGGAATGACAACTCATCGCATGTGGCTTGAATCTTCTCATTGCTTCTGTCTTGTTGCTAACATTCTTTTAATTGATGGGAATGGCATATCTCATTTTCTTCTTTACGACTTTGCCTGGCGTATACATGAAAGAGCAACATAAAAACAGGAAAAATCAAACTATCTGATGAGATACGTGTAAAATGCAAGTTTCATCGATTGCAATCCAATGACTTGTCCTGTGTAAAAGTATTCACGCAATCGCATCCATCCCTTTGTTCTGCCACATTTAATTTCAACTTTTAATTGTCAAATCTTTTGGTAGCTGTCCATATAAATCTAATTTATATCTGATTCAGATCAGCTACCTAAGGACTCTAATCAAATTCATTCGGAGTCTCGCAAATTTTATTAGCAAACCTGTTAATGCATTAACTTTATTCGACAGAAATCCATTGCAAATCATCTCATTGTAACTCTAAGTGACTTTCGATTCCTATTGTACAATATTTTACATTAACCAGCCAACTAATTTTTGCAAAGCTATCTAAATCTCCTGCAATAATACAGCTACTTATATAGGTATGTATATACGCACAACATACTCTGTTACTTTTATTTAATTTTCTTTTTTGCTCAAGTAGCTAATGCAGGGTAATCTTCTGTAATTTGATTTGCTAAAATTGTCAACCGTGTAGATTACAGTGGCCACATTTTACAGCATTTAAATTTTATGCAAGAAACAGCAGGGAGATAAGCATAGGCCAAAGAAATAATTGATGTCTATATACATACACCACTCTATGTGTACCAACCATACTGCTATTACATGTATGTAGCAGTATTAGTAGTATAGTATTATCGAGTTATGGAAGAAATGTCCATATGTCATGTAGTCATCGAACGTCATGCAAGGAGAGAGAAAGACACATGTAGAGACGTAAAGTGATAGTGAGAGAGAAGGGACAGTCTCTCTTTGTAATTCAAAGTTGAAAGCTGTACTTGTAACTTGTAATGTAATGCACCTCACAGCAAAACACATGTTAAATGTTCGCATTGTACGTTTATAGTAAACAAAACAGATACTAGCAACTAGCAAGTAAGAATGAACACCATGATACGATGCAGAGAGAGGTATTTTTGATAGTTCTAAAATGAAAGGACCATTATAAGAAAATTATGATGGCTGTTTTATGTTAGTGAACCAAGGTCGAGTTATTCACATCTACATAACGCAACGGAATGCTAAAATAATACTACAACAAACTAACAGAAGAATGAAAAAAGTCTCTGGTATTATGTCAGAGTTTTAACCCGTGACGTATCTGTAAATGGAAATGTAAAAGGAAACAAAGCATATCTAACTCAAAGCCCAACTCCCAGTTGTACAGCAATTCAGCTCACTTGACGCTTTAAAATCATACACATCTTTTGGCTACAGTACACAGTTCAGTTAAGGATAGGGTTAGTTTATCTTGCGTTTTACTTCGAGATAAGACGGTTATTCTTTTATCTTCGCTTGCCATATTATTACATGTAGTATGTATTTCAGTTTAACTCACATTTACATATATACAAAAAAAGAATGCGATAAAAGCAAATAGTCTCTTCAGACGTATATAGGTAGAGTGTGTTTCTTATCATAGACTGAGGTTGCTGCGTGTAGATTCTTTATTGTACATACGCTTCTTATATAGAACAACCTACCTTAATTTTCGTAGCTGTTGACTAATGCTAGCTAAGTTGATTTTTGTCGCTTTTAGCGTTCAATGTACCTTTGAGTGTCCCTTCTTTCTTGTGTTGTGTGTGAAACTGAAATCCGAGCGACCGAATGAACCAAGTGCTGTAATAATGCATTAAAACCATCAACAAAAACGACGATTTTTTTCCTGTTCACTTTTATTCAGTTGACTTGGTGTGAAAGACACGCTGGTTTGGTCGTTCATGTTTGTTGCACTGTGTCTAATCTTGCTTCTGTCACTACCTACTACCTACACAACAATCTGACATATTGTTAAGAATCTACATACATACAATATATTGACTACTTAAGGTAGTAGTAGTCTGAACTAGTAGTCTAGTCAATGTGCATCTTTTAGAAGGTGTTACCTTCTACTAAAGTGATAAAAGCTTAAAAGCTCTACACACAAACGAGTCGACACGTCCTCACGTCTAGAAAATACTTTTTCCTTGAATCCAAGCTTACTATTAGTGCAAAGTGTAGGTAGGTAGCATTGAAATTGAAGTATGTATGTAAAAGTATAGGTAGGTATAAGTAAAACTTTATTAGTGTAGGCAGCATGTAATTTAATGCATGTTTTTATTATCGAGTACCACACAATAATAATACGTATGTACACCAGCCAGACCACTACTGCTGCTGATGCTTTTGTATTGAAAAGTGTACTATGGACAAAGAAAGATGAAGAAGATCAGACGAAGTAAAGGGAAGACACTCAAATGTTGTGTTTGCCAGCTCATCTTCACATTTCAGTGTCATATAAAGCTCAATAAAGCTCTCGACTCAACTCAACCCTTTGTACTCACAAGAGCAAATGCAACTTCTGAGTATTACTAAGAGAAAAGCTGTTTTGGTGTCGACCTCGTATTTTGCTTCATCAAGCAGGTACAATGGTCGATGAGGAAGGTTGACTGATTGTCAGTTGATCGTGAATTGAAAATGCTCGCTCTATTTTCTATACAGTCACACTGACTTTACTTTACACACAGAGTGTTACGATCGGCACTCTCCGGTCTTTAGCCACAAACAGAAACAGAGATAGGATTATTGTATGTGTATATGCAAAGTATGTATATTTATGTAGCCAGAGGATGCGTTGCGTACGAAAAGGGATGTCTCTGTCTCTCATGCCATGCCACAGTAATAATGTCTTATGTGATATGTGGGCTTCTTTGCGGTAAACTTACGTCGAGGATGACAGGATGAGCTTATGATTATTTCTGTGTATCACACTCATAAATTTTCTATTTGAATTGCTTCACTGCAGGATGCTTGAATCCTTTGTTAGGGAAAATGACTGAACTGAATTTCATACTTGGCTTGAAACTGTGTATCTAGGCAAGCAATGGCTTGGATTCTTCTTGCCGTGGAAAAGTATACAAACAAGAATTTCAATCGTGCATTTCAAATGCATATACATACATAAAAGTGCATTAAATCTAACTAGGGGATAGAAAAACGTAGGCGAGTGTTAATGCAATCTAATGTATTTATAACCAATACGAAGAAAAGGATTGATATTTTTTAGTGTGTATGTATAGTGTACTATGCGGATCGAATGAGACGGAAATACAGATGAGAACGAACAACTGGTAATTTATTGTAGGATTGAGTGCACAAAGACACAAAATATATTAGAGTCTCTGCGATTTGTAGCAAAGGAAGTGTCTGTGTAAATTGTTTTTCAAATGAGGATTGAATCCATGGTCTGATGCTTACTGTTGTAATGTTTTAAATAAAACACAGCATTTGTATTGAATTTGATGTCATCCTCCCTTCTTCGTACCTTTTCGTGAGTTGAGGGTTTGAGACTTATAACCTTGTCTTAGCTATGGTGTAAATTGTATAAGTTTAAAAGTAGTTGTATAACTGCCTATGGCTAATACCTACATCGTCTTTAACCAAACTCTAGGTCAATACTAGTGGTTTGTTGACAATTCCTTTGTGTATTTATGGAAATAGAGAAATCCTTTGATTCCCCGAACGAATTGAGAGCTGTGCTCCATTTTCCAATGTCAACAACTGGTAGAGTAAGTAGTGTAAACATGCAAGAGACATTGAATGAATCAAACTACAAGCAATGTGCCCTGCAGAGTTCCAATAACATCATTGAGTAAACTTCTTTCCTTATATTTAACATCTAACCTACGATTTTACTAACATTTGTTTGTCTATTTTTATTGTGGGAGGAAATACGCTCTGTAAGAAGCTGCCAATTGTTGTCAAACGAGAATTAACTCTGTGTATCTGTAAGATTGAGAATTTAGTTATATATGTGCATTGCCAACATCAATATCAATTTGCATTGTCTCTTTTACTTATTCTCTTACCATACAATTTACAATACGACAATACCTGTACAACACGACCTCACGATTCGCTTGACCTCTAATTATGCTACACTTCAAGATTTCCTTTCGGTTACAAATTTTTCGTGAACCATTACTCAAATATCTAATAATCGAAGTTAATAAAATAAAAGATAAAATACGAATTTCTTTTTACCATCCCAAGCAATAGCCACCCTTCTATAGTACAGAGCATCTACCTATATACTTCTATTACATTTATTAACGCGTTGAAAGATGACTTATCAAAAAAGAAGAGTATACACAGTCGTGAATTGACATGAACTGTGCTAATCGCTTAAAATCTTATATACCTACGAGTCGTTTTTCACGCGGAAATAATCTACAGTACTTTTTAATGCTAAAAGTGCAAGATTTTTAAAACATTGCGAGTGCGGCGAGTGATAAAGGATAAGCCTAGGTATAAGAAAACCATGCAAACCAACAAGGTCATCAATGACAGTTAATTTCAGCACGACGAGTTGAATTTCTTCTGAGATTTAAGACTGTCTTAATGTCTGCACACACTATAATATACACTCTACTTATCTTTTTATGCTAGCAGCTTGTAAAATAAGTAAGTAATGAAATATTACACATAATAAGTGTCCATAGGATGTTCAAGTCGACGACTAATGCGTGGACAGCTGAAGTTTAGCCAAGCAATTTACTAAGAATAATGAATTCCGTTGAAAGGTAACGATCACAAAGTAGAGATGCACAATGAAATGACAGTAGTGTGATCTTGCATTGTTACTCGTAATGCATGCGTTGTCCTTGTATGGGCAATACGTGACTTGTCAGTCGTAAATGCACTATCCATAATAATTTTGCGAATTTCATAATTCATTGTTGCATGTAGTAATGATGATAGCATCAAACAAAAGTTGCCGTTCTTCCTTCGGCCACACCACCGCCATGTCAAAAAGGACAATTCCCTTCAGTTATAGGACAACAGTAATAAAGTATAGGCCCAAGACGGATATAGACAGTAATTCCCCTTTTAATACACGCTCTGCCGATGCCTTGTGCTGATTTATGGATAACGAAACGTTATCAATGCTCTCTTATGATCTGAGAAGATTATCCAAACAATTAGGTACACATTTTATTCATATTGTACACTTACTAGTACTTATGTATCTGTGCATAGTCTGGGAATAAAGTACAACACTGTCATTCATGTCGTTGGTTCGTTTCGTGATGTGTCATTCACTCACATTACTACTGTTATACGTACTCCTATCTATCAAAAATGTGTTTCAGCAAGATCTCAGCATAAATTTTATACAATCTTACAACGACGACGACCCTGTGACAGAATGAGGATGGGAGGAAACAGTTAGTGAATGATAAGAAATCGCTTTCACACTGCAATATCAACATAATTTATATAGTACCATGGTATATTTGACAGATTTTGTAGAATGTACACACAGAAAATATTCTGTGTAGTACCTATGTCTATGCACAAGTAATACATAAGAGCATTGAACGGAGAAAGGCAACATGGAACTGTTTGTTGTGTTATCATGTGCTAAACTAATACACATCAGCAAAACAAATACAATGGACATCCGCCAACCAAAGATTAGCGAGTGATTAATGATTCTGGTTTACATTGTATTAATTGTATTATTACGCGATTACATTAGTTGGATTTTTTGACAGTTTGAGCGTGATAATACATATTTTATGGGTACTACTACAGTTATTCACAAAAGAGAATTACCCTGTGCATTTTTATGTGTAGGCATGTCTCTTATTGTATTTAGTAGCTCCTACATTATACTTGTGTAGTTTTACACTTATGTTTTATGTATAAGCACAGTACAGGGATGGATGTTATTCTATTGTGTATAACAAACAAGTACTCTACTCAGTCTACTCACGATTAAACTAAAGTCCAGTCACCTGCGACGCAAACTCAAATGAACTGAACTCATTGTCATCTTTTGAGCTTGTAATTAGTTTCACAGTCTCACTCATCTGCCACTGCCACATAGTACATCTAAACTAACTACCATTGTCTACAACAACAGCAATCTCCATCAGACATTGTACTAACACTAGTAGAATTTATTCTAAATCATTTATCTGAGTGCTGCTGTATTGTGTACACGTAACAATTGAAGTCGTAATCGTTTTTTTAGTCCAATCCTTCGTACATATCTATCTTTGTTTACAACATTGTTACGTGATGTACCCTAGGATTTTCCAATGTGAGTCTGTAGTCTCATTCTATTGTTGAAAGTTATAATGCAGATGCACACAGTGTGCATAAGAAGAATTAACAGAATAGGTACATACATGCGTACCATACCGTACTCTTTGCAGATTGCACTACTAACTATTGAATAACAATATTAAAAATTATGTGGTTTGTTTGTGACGTCCTGTTGCAAGTTTGTTAGAGACAAATTTCAGAATAATAGAAGTATACCTTCAGGTTGAAATGTTGTTCGTTATTTTTAGTGTTAGTACCTGCCGATTCGTCGTGTAATTGAGTAGTAGTGTTTTTTAGGCAGTCTACAGTTGTTATTTTGAAATTTCTAAGGCTGAATTAGTAATAGAGAACAGTAGGATACATACATAGGTAGTAGGAGTATTGTAGGTAAAGTAACAATGAAATTATTAATCAGAAAATTTATTAAGCGAGAAGTCTCGTATGGGGAATGAGTGAGTGTTGAGAGTATAAAATCTTCTTTATGTTATTAATAAAAAGTAGGAAATACTCCAATACTCCGTTGCGGTTGGGATTGCTATTGCTTCTTCCCCACAGTTTGCGGTTAGAGTATGTGAAATGAAAGATGAGCTAGCCTGAGAAAATTCTACGTTGAGGGTTTCGAAAAATTATGACGGGTACTCAACCGGAATGTTACAGACCATCCATGCTATGATTTTATGGTTATGTCATGTCTTGCATGTTTATATCACTTCCCAAATGATATTTTTAAGTGAGTATATGCATATCAAATCAACATGTACCTAATTGCAAATAAGAATAACACGATGAGTGTCTACTATGTATGTACTTACTTGCATTCAGTGTATTGTATTGTTGTACCAGTAGTAGCTGCTTTTACTACGGTAAGATGATCTTAATATTACATTTCGTGTGCTTTGGGCATGCAATGTCACCCAACGTACATTCACCGACAAAATGAAAAGTTATCCAAGAAATTCTTATACAAATACATATGAAGATGTGTCTAGTACTTATAATATGTGTGAGATAAATATAATACAAGTAGCATCAACTGTAGATTGTACCTTGTACAAGACGTGTCTCTGTATTGTATACATATTTACTCTTTTTCCCTCGTTTCTGAGACGAAAATGAGTAGTAGTAGTTCATTTTTTGTTGTTGTGGTGTAAGGAAATGAGAATGACAATGATGCAAAGTTTAATGATACTCGCTATTACATAATCCTTAGCTTATACACTGCAGATACATAGAATATTTTCCTAGAACCTCTTACACAGCGGCGCGTTTTGTGTGACGATGGCTTGGACGCTGATGATGATCATGAACATGAAGTTCCGTACTTAATCGCATTACGCTCAACGTCACATTACAGCTGCTGAGTAAATTGTAGATTAGAGCTCAGATAAAGAAATAAGGTGTGGGTAAAACAAGAAACGACCGCTACTAATATGTACATGTCGTAGGTATATTTCTGTGTAACCTCTTCTTTATATAACATGTAGTATTCCTTTAGGCCAGCTACTACTAGCTTCTTCGTAAACACTACATACCTTTAGGTACCTAACTACACTAGTGGTCTTTATAATACTAATAGGTATAATATTACATTTTGCCTTTTATTCCATTATTTTTCATGCATGACAAGCAGCAAGATACGTCAACAGATCTAATAGACACAGAAAAGTAGTTTGTACGTAGAGAAGTGGTCTGTCTTCATACATCTTCCGTTTTCTTATGTCTTTATTGCATAACTTGAAGCGGAACCTTTTTTGGATAGCAATCGAACAGTTCTGTATTTGCATTGTCACGATCTTCCGATCTTTTTATCACAATTCTAAACAGCCAAGTACATACATATCTGCACATAACACCACATCAACGCTCTTTTTTTATTCAACCGTTTCAAACTTTTCCCCATTTATTTACCATACATTTGCGACATGGTGAGAATTATAACTGTACCTACATTACACAAGAACAATTCCCCGGGTCTTATACAAGAATCAAGTGTAATATTTGCAACAACAGAATAGTATCAGTATTCAGTGTTAATATTTTAATCCGGCACTAATTTTATGGCGGACATGAATTAATATTTTCAACCTATGAATAACATTAGATAAATCGTTCAATTCAATAGTTGATAAATAAATATGATATAAGCTTGTGTATTGCCTTTGCAGTATGAATAACTGAAAGAAACTACATAATCAAATACAATATAGCACTAATATGTGGTCCCAGATACATAGATAGATAGAGTAGGAAATTTTTTGAGCGTGGCGC
>JAQFYB010003150.1:0-20719 GCA_034694085.1 Pogonognathellus longicornis | reverse complement strand
CCCCGTAACCATGCGTAGCACTTTTGCATACCCCCTCCCTCCCCTAAACTGCACACGTATTATGTGCATGATCCCTTACTTACCAATCCTGTAGACGTAACACATTATAGATATTCAAAAATGCATCAATAAATTAAGGTTACCCAACTGTACTTTTATGGATTATCGACACAACAATGTCACTTTTATTTACTCTTAATGATGAGCATTTTAACAATAACTAAAGTTATTTATTTAACTTTAGACAACATGTTCGAGTATACATAATATTATTATTGCAATGTAATATGAATCACACTTTGAATTGATATAGTTTGGTTTAATCAATCATAATTTCTACCCATTATTATTCATAACGTTTTTCCATAATATAAGTTCGTGAAGATGAAACATATTTACAAACGTATCCTAGAAATACACAAGAAGAGACTAGAAAAAATATCAAACAAAATCTACAAAGTCCTGGATTGATAAGGACATTTTGATTTGACATCAAAATTGGTAACTTTAACGGCATGTGTACAACAGCTTATTGCTTTTCATTCTAACTAGTAATGACAATGACTAATCCCTCCAGCTATACGTAAGTCGACAAGAATAGTTACAGGAAATTGTAACTTGCTTGACTATACACATCATAATGTCCCTATGCTATTGCGTCCTGTTTTACATAATAGTATTATTGGTGTGCAAAACAAATTCATAATATGCATATTTGTATATAGTACCAGAACGCATTTAGCTAAAGAACGTTTCACTATATTTCATTATAATCAAAAATATATGTACTGTACCATGTACCATTGTATTGTTTCATATTTACTGCTTAATTTAACAATAATAACAATTAACTGCTATTCACTGGTGCCTACTGGTAATGGTATTATAACATTTAGAAAAAATATGCAACTCTAATTTCGATTAGAGTACGAATAGCACATTTACAAAACTATGATTTATCACTAGTGTAGTAATTCGTAACTGTAAATATAATTCCCATTCTGCACAATAAATGATCATTTCACTAACCAGGCGCATACCCAGGGGGTGCACCCCCCCCCCAGAATGCACAAAAATTAGGTTTTTTTACCAAAATATTCAAAAAAAGTCGCGCTACTCGCGATTTTGATGCATTTTAAGATAGTTTTTACTTAATTAATAGCGCCTAATTACCTAATTACTATGTTTACCTAATTATGGACTAAATTGTACATAATATACAGTTTGTCAGTTTTGCTATTTCTAAATACAGAACTGTTCAATTGTAACATAATTTGTGAGTCTTTGACCGAGTATAGTCCACATAGGCCCCAACCTCAAAATTTTATCTAATATCGTATCAGAAAGAGATTTAAATTCTCTATCCGACATAATTTTTTCAAAACGTAATGAGCTGAATGAATATTTAAAAAAAATTATTACAATTCAAGCTTGATTTTTCACCTTACATATTTTTATGCTATGAGCTAGTACAGTAGACCACACAGTATTATGATTATTAACCTTTTACATACCGATTACAACTTTGTTACGAAAATATAAACTGCAGAAATACTGTGGTGCTTCTCAATGAGCTGAATCCAATAAAAACAATTAAAATTCATTATGGTACCACTTCAGGGTACCAACTGGTACCCAAAATTTCAACTAGCACCAAATAGTTTGAAAATAATAATTCTGGTACTAATAAATGTTCTGAATTCAATAAAAACAATTAATATAATTAATTCATTAATATAAATTCATTATGGTACCACTTCAGGGTACCAAAAGGTACCCACCAATTTCAAATAGCACCAAATAGTTTGAAAATAATAATTCTGGTACTAATAAATGTTTTGAATTCAATAAAAACAATTAATATTTATTACGTTACCATATTAGGTTAACAACTGGTATCCAAAAATGACCAAAATTTTAAATAGCACCAAATATTTTGAATATAACAATTCAGGTTCTACAAAAAGTGCTGAATTTAATTTTTGTGATTTTTGTACCTTTAGAACAATTATATTTTGCTTTGTGTGAGCAAGTGCTTCCTGGTTTGCGCACGTGTGAGGGAAGTATAATTATAGTTGATATTTTGGGTCACACTTTGATACCGCCTGGTCACTACTGGTGATACTATAAATAATTTTTATTATTTGCATTTAAACAAGCACTATTTAATGTACCAAAATTATAAATATCAACATTTTTGGTGCTAGTAATTATTTTGGGTCACACTTTGGTACCACCTGGTCACTACTGGTGGTACCATAAATAACTTTTATTATTTGCATTTAAACAAGCACTATTTAATGTACCAAAATTAAAAATATCAACATTTTTGGTGCTAGTTAATATTTTGGGTCACATTTTGGTACCCACTGGCTCCTTTGATCAATTTTACCAATTTTAATTATAATCAGCTCCATTATTTTACCAATATTTTAAATGATCATATTGTAGGTTTTGGTTAACATCTGTGGTTTTACAATTTGTACATATACAATTAAAATCGTAGGTCTACAAAAGGTTAAATACAATAATGAAAGGTTGTGCTCAGCTACAAATCTTTCAACTGCATTTACTCAGTTCATACAAGGGGCCTATGTGGACGATAATCGCTCAAAATCCCACATTTTATTACTCGATAAATATATTTGATTCCTTCTATACCATAATAAAATATAACAAAAGCTATACATCATTATTGCTATGTAGCTACTAATCTACTAAATCTACAATAATTTTAGGTGGTCTGTACTGTATTATATAAAATAGTCTATAAAGCCTGTGTTATAATAACAGAAACGGGTTCAAAAGTAATCTGTACACAATGCTCATCTCATCACATCAGCTAGCAGCTTCCTTGTTACATTTTGCAATCACTAGACAGATGTATGTATGTATTTCTATTGTCTATGTATGTATTGGTGTATTGTATTGTACCCGCACCCGCACTAATATTGTTTGCATTCACAGAATTCTTATAAGTAATACATATTTGAATGGTTAGTTTAGATAACACGTGGAACGTACATTACAGCTCAGTGACTTTAGATTTCACAAGCCTTTAAAACAGAAGGTTCCGCTGTAAAGTCTGCGAACTGTAAATCCGTTATGTACACCGAGATGTAACGTAAGGGAAGCTTTACAAATGTTTACTGAAAAGCTCGTAATAATATTATTATTCAGTGATATTTTGATTATTTGATTAACCCCTCATATATCAGCAAGTATAGTAGGTCGAACAACCCGGACACGTATATCTGTATGCTACCTAATTACCTAACTATTTATAGTTATGCGGTTGAATAATTTGTCTGCCCTGTTGAAGAGATAATAATTGTTCAATAAAGCACTCCTTATATTATAACTATAAAAATGGGGAAGACTTATGTATCCCGGTCGAGACTCTGTATACGGTCTATGAACAAGTATTTGTTTATAACAGCGCACCTTGATTGCATGCATCCCTGGCGAATTTGACATTTAATTGTTTGCATCTCGAAGAACGGTATCCCGCTTTAATTAAATGTCGATTACGTTTCCAAGCGTCGAAATCTTATCAGAACATCTCATCGCTCAATCAAGCTCTATTATGACTATGACTTACTATGTTAAACGAAACTGCAATTTTTGACACATATTTTTCCATTGAATAGTTTTATTACCTGCAGCATCTCAGTAATCTACAATGAACTATGACTAACTACTTATTATCGAGAATGTGAACTTACAAAACATTTACACACATGCATTCAACCTCTATTGTTGATTGTTGTTGCTCCTATAGAATTGTTGTCAAGAAGAAATAGCTTTGGGCTGACGGATGACATGAAATCTTACTTATGTCTTTCAAAATAAAGTTGTATATACCTATTACCTATATAGCTATTCAATACACATAGGAGAAATAATCATGTAGCAAAAATCTTTCAACCTTTGTACTTTATTACAGTTCATGTATTTTATTTTCGTTTCTTATGAGCCCCAAGTGTCACTTCACAAGTTCACAGTAACAGATTGTCCGCTTACAACATTTATTGTCAGTGTCCTAATACTAGTTTAACAAAAAACTCTAATAAATGTTGGCGTATTGGGTGAATGTTCTGTACTACATGACTTTCAAAGTGTTTGCAGTGAAATATGAGTTATAATTTGAGAATAAAAAATTGTAAATGGAAAAAGTGTGCTAATTCCTTTCTATTTCTGTTTATCTCATTTTTCCTTCCACAGCAGGTAAAGTACCTGGAGTACTTATCTACTATTGTGGTCAAGATACAAATTGAATAGCCGATATTATACTAAAAGTACGGTTCAGTTGTAGTTATATATAATTTATATTTTGTTGTATTTCAAGGTGACGAATCAATCCCCAGTGTTTATTCGAGATTGTAATGATCCATTGATTGTTGGTCACCCATTTCATCCTTACTGTGAACACCCGTGTAACTTTTTACTCCCTCCTTCAAATGGTACAATAACTTGTACAACTGGGGGACACTGCGCTTGCAATCCTTTATGCTCAGACGATGTAAGCTCAAATGTAGCATTCTCAGAATTTTATTTAAAAATTCATTATTCGACTTGTTTTATAATACTTTTTAAAAAAAAATCATATTGACTTTAATTCAATATTTATTAAATCATTTTATAGCCTTCAGTCTTAGCTCAACCCGTCAATGACGTATTTGGGGCGGGCTATTGCCCAGCCTCAGCAACAACGGACCCTCCGGATCCTGATTCAACGGCAATCTCCAGATGCAATTCCCAATGCGCAGAGTTTTGCCCTGGAGGTGTGGCGATTATTTGTGGAGATTTAAGTGACACTTTTCCTTCGATGACTTTTGCAAAAGTCTGCTCCTGCTCTTGCCCTACTCAAAGGTGTACCCCTCTCCTTAATCCTACAGAATCTTCTTCAAGTCCCACACTTCCTGTTCCTACAATTATTAATACGGCAACTACTAATCCGAAGAACTCAACACTAATATTAATTTTCAAAAACCCTGTTTATAAAATCCCATTGAAGATTAAAAGTATTGTGATGATGGTAGTGGGATTGAAATACTTTATGGTTGCAGCAATCATTGCATTGAAATTATTTGCTTTCCATTTCCTCCAATGGATACTGATAGCACTTTACTGTAGTTATAAATTCGTTATGTCATGGATTAGTGACTATGAATTTTAACAAAGCGGATTTGTTGTTGTTGGATTTGGATATGTGATTTTTAATGACAACGATCGTAATTACATTACATTATATCATAAATATTGATTTAGTTTTCTTTTTGTACATGCCAAAATTCATATAAATTGAATTGAGATTTTAATTTTATTGCAATTTATGTTGTGGAAATTCGCTACCTCCCTTTTTACAAATATAAGAATAACTAACTGTCTATTTATTAAATCCTTTAGTAGTTAATTCCTACTTACAAATATTTTAATTAAGAGTAACAAACGAATATTTAATAAACGAATGTTTGAAATGGAAAATGAAGTTTGAATTGTGATTCTCAGGATCTTATGAATAAACTGCATGGGAATTTCAATATGAATTTTACATTGATTTGGACTACGAGGTTTTTCTTGCCCAATTTATAGTTACGAAACTACTGCTTAAAACTTAAGATTTATAAATATTTTTCATTCAATTTGTAATACTGTACATACTGATATTGTTAAATCGTACTAAAGAGGAAACCATTCGTTACATGTGGAGTACGTTTCATTAATAAGGTTATTGTTGTTACGCAAAACTCAATTTTTAACACTGTCGTGTTGGGCAAAATCCGATTTTTAACAATGTCAGGTAAATGTGTTATAGCCCCTCAAGCCTACATGCAATTATATTGGCAGTACTGATTCGATTGTTCCTTATAATTTAAGAAATAAAAACCAATTCAATTCAATGATAATGTCTGTAAAGTCTGTATGGATGAAAATAGCTAAATGACAATTTGACAAGCAAATAATATGCAAAACCCCACGATTTCAATAAAATGTATCCTGAAAAAAATGCCATTCAATTCACATCCCTCGAAATTTTTCATTTACTTTAGACGATTTAGATTTAATATTTAAATAAAATATTTTTTCAATAATTCATTTACTGTATTTGCATAAATAATACTATTATTATATATTATTATTTTTTTACATTCATGCGCGTACCCGGGGGTTTCACCGGGGGATACATACACGTGCACCTCACAGAATAATTATTTATTCTGGTCATAAAATTGCAAAAAATATTATTCCATAATTAAAATTTGAAATATATTATTATTTTAGTTTTAAAATTGAATTGTTAATTGAACAAATAATTATTAAACTCAAATCGGATTTATAACAATTGCAATGGTAAGGATGGGTACGCGAAGCGAGACTACGAGTAAAGGGGAAGACAACGCATTCACCTTGCATTTTCATCGCGCCTTTTCGTTGGTGGCAAACAAACTCAGACAATGCAATGCAGCATAATATTAACTAAAATAAATATCATAACATCAAAAACATCATTAAAGTAAGTTAATTTAGAAAAATTACAAATTAGGCTTACTATCTTTAATCAAATTCTTACTTACTTTTGCTTTAAAAATTAAACAAATATTTAATCAGTGTTAATTCATTCTTTTTTTATTTAGTGTTTGAAATGAAAGTTTAAATTTAAGGAGAACTTTTAACATTTCGATCATAAATGACAAATGAAGTGCTGGTGAGTTGTAAAAGTAGTCATAAATGCTGTATAATTAGTTTTTATTTCTAACTTATCTAATGTTTGTTCATTGTTAGAATAAGTGTTTATGTATAAAAGTTTTTTAAAAGTAAATTTAAAAGTAAGTTTATTTTGTATTTAGTCATTAGTTTCTTTAATTTATAATTCTTTTTGATTTGCAGATTTTACGTAACATTGACTAAAAGCAAGTAGTCTGTTTAATTTTCTTCTCTACCGACAACCGAAGAGTAAACAAGGACAATTATTTTTTTAAATAATCGATAATTGCTTACGGAAGTGTAGACTTCATTAACTCATCATTCCGGATCAAGTTCTGAGTGTTCTCTGCAGCTGCAGCCTGAAATATGGGAATTACGGGTTTACTTCCATTACTGAAGAAGGCTTCAAAAAATTGTCACGTACGAAAATTCAGTGGGGCAACAGTTGCTGTTGACGGCTTTGTTTGGCTTCATAAAGGAGCATTCGGCTGTGCAGCTCAATTAGGCAAAGGGGAACCTACAACTGCCTATGTCACATACTGTCTCAAATATATCAATGTCTTAATCTCTCATGGTGTCAAACCAATCATTGTGTTCGATGGACGCAGTTTACCTGCCAAGGCTGTGACGGATAACAAACGAAGAGCGTAAGCCGTACATAAATAAATATTTCAAGCTTTCTATCATATTTGATGGAGTTATATAATTTTTGTTTTTTTAAACTGATTTTACAGGAAAAGAGCTGAAAACAAAAAGAGAGCTCAACAGTGCCTTAGAGAAGGGAAAAATAAAGAGGCATGGGAATGTTTTACTAGATGCGTGGAAATTACTCCAGCAATGACGAGAGAACTTATAAAGGTCAATTTTGTTCTAATATAATACTTTCTCGACAATTTGTAATCGCAAAAAAGCTAGAAATTGGACGCAATTATGAACAAAGTCAATATAACTTATTAATCTTACTATTTTACGTTTTAGGTTCTTAGACAACAACACATTGACTATATAATTGCACCCTATGAAGCTGACGCTCAACTCGCCTATCTGAGTCTTAAAGGCATTGTAGACATCATAATAACGGAAGATTCTGATTTGGTTCTTTTCGGATGCTCCAAGGTGAGTAACGATGATTCTAAAATGAATTCTATTTTTAGTTAATGTAAATAACCCAGTTTATAAACGTACCTCTATAGTTTGTTTTTAATTGTTCATTTTATAGTAATTTAATGTTTGTCATTTATAAATGTGTTATTTGAATGTACAGATTTTCTTCAAGATGAATGTAAATGGTGATGGTGTTCTCTTCGACCATTCTAAGCTTCCAGCGTGTATGGGTGTAACGCCCACCCAGTTTCACTTTGAAAACTTACGACGAATGTGTATACTCTCTGGCTGCGACTACCTACCATCCATTCCTGGAATAGGCTTGGGCAAAGCTAAAAAAGTGTTTATGCCTGCATCAAGCTCAGATATAAGACAGGTATGTAGTCCAATCTATATTTTACGGAAACAACCGTTTGGACAGCATTGAATTTGTTGATTGTTTTTATTGGTACGAAGGTGTTAGTTACGGTACCAACACTGCTGCAGCTAAATTCTCCGGTACCCGAGGAATACATTGAAGGATTTATACAAGCGGAAAACACATTTCTGTACCAGTTAGCTTTTGATCCTATATCAAGGTCGTTAGTGCCTTTGACTCCATATCCAGTGGGTCTGAATATAAAGACGCTCGATTATGCTGGTTCCTATGTCGAAAACTCTGTACTTAAAATATAAACTTAACGTCATATTTATATCTATTTTTTTGTGTGTTATTCTTAGTTCAAGTTCCAAATAATTATAAGAAAATGTTTGAATTTACAATAGCTAGCACTAGACATGGCTTTGGGAAACGTGGACGTTAAAACACAGGAACGAGTTGATAATTTTAATCCTCAAAATCCAAAATCTGGCTACAATAACACTAGTATTTGGTCGACAAATTATAAAATTCCTCCAACTTCCAATTTTGAATTGAACAATGTGAAAAAGGAAGCTAAACATAGTTCAACGGCTGGAATAAATATCTCCGTGAGATTTAGGTCAGCACTGAAAAAGCGATCTATAGGTAAAGACAGTTCCACCTGTATTAAGCTCTTTGCTAATTACATCATTATTGGCCTATGCATTCTATTTTATATCTCCCCCACTAAAAACATCTCCCATTGAACGGGGAGAAATCCTCCGAAGTAAGCAATTTCAAAAAAAAAGACTTTAAATCAACATTTTTGGCTAAATTAGATTGCCAAAATGATGGAGAGAAGGAAGAAGATTTGCTTTCATTATATAAAAATGAGAATAGCACAATCGATGAAGAAGAAAGTGGAAATGATGCCAAAAGAATTAAAGTGGAAGAGGATGATGTTTTCGATGCTGAAGAAACGGAAAAAGGATCCCTAAATATTAAAAATTGGCGAGAACCTGGGAGGATCCTACGGAGTTCTTCACGAAATCCATTTTTAAAATCGCCTGTAAAAAATTCTCCAGAGGTTGCCAGTTTATCTAGCGACAGTTCTGTAAAAACTAGGTTAAAAGCCTCTCAGCCTGATGGTGGGAAAAAAGAAGCGGAAGTTATTGTTAAAAGCCAGTGCGTAATATACGTATATTTATAACAAAAAAAGCACAATAATCATTCCCTAAATAACATAAAGCTTTATTTACAAAACGTTTATTGTTTTAAGGTATTTTAAACCCGAATCTCCTGCTAAAAGTAACCAAGAAATGGAAAATACTTTGTCCCCTTCAATAATGATGACCAGATCCTTCTACATAGGTGGTAGGAATACAAATTCCCCGAAGGTTATTGACTTGGCGTCATCGCCAAAACGATCTCGGGATCTTGACGATGATATCCATTCAAGTAGTGATAATTCGCTCGGTTCTCCAGAAAATAAACCTCAGCTTGAAAGTGGACGATTATGTCAACCATCCTTTGGTGCATATCCCACAGTCAATTTAGAGCGTATTGTAACAAGTACACCACCAAGTTTGCCTACTCCAAAAGTTGCTTCCCAGAATAAACCGTCTTTTAACCCCACCTTGTCTTCATCTTGTAGAAGAGTAGGGTTATCAAAAGGCTCTAATAAACGGGAGCCTAATCAAAGAAGTCTCAGAGATATGTTTGCGTCTCAACCAAAGTAAGCTGACACAACTTTGTAAATTATTTTGCTTAAAAATTAAACCCTAAGAAGAACATGTTGAACAATGATTATCCAGTTAATCTCTTCATGTGTTGTATGTTTTCTATTTTAGATCAAAAATTTAAAATGAAACCCCATCGTTTCAAGTTTCAACGGTGAAGAAGACAGCTGAGGAAGAATTGTGTACAAATTTCTACCGGGTTATTAATCTTAGGAGTACCAATACGTTAACTGTGTTTTAATATTATGATTGCTTTTAATTACGAGGTTTTAATTACCTCGCTAAATGGTTAATTAGTTTTTGTTGAATTTTTAATATTTTTTTATCCTTTTCAAAAACTCACTTTATCTAAACAAATTATAAATTGGAATATTTACTTTACATGTGTAATAAAACAGTGTCTTATTGCAGTGCAGATGCTTCAAGGGATTAAAGGTTTTAACTGATGTATTTGCATGTGAAATTAAATACTATTTTCCTGTAAACGTGTGTAAAAGTTTATACATTGTAGTTTGTAGGTATATTTATCTACTTTCTCACTCAACATAACTCAATTTGTTGTAATGACACTAAATTCCTATTAAATTAGAGCGTAGTTTCACTGTCGAATTGTTAGTGCTAGCGTTAAACGTGCTAAGTATAAAAATTGAAATATTCTTTTAATATCAAAGACAACCCGAATTGGAATATATTGCAGTAACATAAAATAAATCATAATAAAAGTTGACTTATTCCTTTTTCAATTTCATTTGTTGTGCTTTACTCGATAATTCTAGTGTGTAGAAAAAAATGACACATTTATAGACTAGATTGCAATTAAAAAATTTGTTTGTTTAGTTTAGCTTAGTGTTTGCATATTTTATTCAGCGTTTTGTTTGATTCTGAGCAGATCTATTAGGTAATTAATAAAATATATATTTTAATATTTAATCTGAATTCTCGCACATTGTACCATTAGAAAATCATCTCGGTCAGATGGTCATCAATTTTTCCATTTAGTTCCCTAATTAAAACATGAACACAATGTAATTATTTCAATAAATTGAATATATAGATTTCATTAAGTATTGTAATTAAAAATAACTTCATAAATATTAATCCAATGAATGAATATACTTACCGAATTTTTAAGAATGTTCTCTGCGTAAATGGCCTCTTTTGAGTTATCAGGAAGGTTAGATCTGTACGTTAAAATTGCAGACTTGTCCTTTTGAGAGGCATACACCTTAAATTCGTGAAAAATTAATAATAAATAATTAGCTTGTTTTCTTAAACCAGTTATCTATCATTTGTCAATCTCCAATAATATTATCAAGCTTGAATTTTGTACTTACATCGATAACCACCATATGACAATGTAATTTTTTGGCTACAGTTAATTTTTTCATGGGGTCATCAATCAAGCGAACAAATCTTGCGGTCAGATCCACTGGTGCTCCATGTAAACTAAAGCACACATCTTCTAATGGCAAAAGGCACTTATCTTTTGATCCGCTTAAGTTCAACCAGGACTAAAAATGGCAAAATAACATCATTAAATCATGCTTTAAAATAATAAAATATTTTAATTAAAAAAATAAAACAATTGTAGCGATTATTTTACTTACTTTAGTCAAAAGCAGAGATTCTATTTGTGGCCACTTTTGTTGTTGTACAAGAGCACCTAAAACTACCCAAGCGTATTGTTTAACATTCAGTGCATATTTTGATTTGACATTTTCTACGGTAAGCGGAGGTGAAGAATTTTCGTAAAAATGTTCCGAAACATATCGGAGAGTTTTTAAAACTGATTGATGATCAATATGAGCAAAAGATGAATCCTTCTTTTCTTTAATTTCCTTATGTATACCTGTAGATTTAGATTTATAAATAAAAATAAATACACTAATACTTCAACTTCTTAACAGATTAATTTATGACTTGTAATTTCTTTAAGAATTATTTATAGTTACCTGACAAAACAAGGTGTTGGTTAACAAGACCAGCTATGTCTTCATCAGAAGAAAATCGACATTCAGCTGTATGGAAATGAGTCATTTCTTTAATAAAATTTTGTAAATTCCCCTCTTTCTTTAAAATTTGCTTATATCGAAGTATTAAGGCATCTCTGGTTCGTCCCAACATACTAAAAAACAATTGACATTAATTTGCTTAATGTAATAATTGTATCACTTACTATCGTTAGTTTGTATTTAGTTTTAATCAGTTGAGGAAATAGTTAATATGGTCGTTTGTATTTAAAAATTCATTGTGTACTTTAATAAATCAACTAAATGACTTATTTCATTCTTTGTTTCAAGGTATCGAATGTAATGATCAGCCGCTGATTTATTTGCAATTAAAAGTTGTCTAAATAAACTGGGTTTCAGAGTCTTGAACAGAAAAAGAGTAACCTAGAATAATAAAATCAAAATCTAATAACTCGGGTTGTTGTGAAGTGTAAAATTACGCACTTTTAAAAGTAGATTATTTGTATTTTTAAAATAGTAATAGTATAAAAGAATAAATAAGGAAATTTTCCACACTGCTAATATTGCATTGCCATCATTAATATCTATCGCCTTAGCCAACAGGATTTTCTTCTGGGAATAACTTTTATATGATTCTAGGGGTACTTCCATAGCCCCAACTAAAAATAGGTGAATAGTTTCATCGACTTGAGGTGGATGGAATCTGTCCTGCTTTTTCGGCAGATCTTGCCCCAATGACAGTTGTCTCTCAATACCTTGGTATAAAAATTGCAAATCAACGAAAACACCCAGAAGGAAATTAAGGGAGTTAAATCAAGTAATAACATAGAAAAGCTAGTGTGATTACCAGTTTCAATCCCCACGTCGCCTAATAAATATCCTGGTAAATCTTTCAGCCTCTGTGACGATTCTACATTTAATTCGTCGCTGGAACCATCGGAAGTAAAAGATTGCAATGAACTAACCTCGGCCCTAAGGTCTTGTTGGATTTTATGGGCTGCTTCGCGGTTGTAATCTCCAAAGTAGACTTGATCCTGTTTACAATTTACATGCAAAGAAAATAATTAAAATTTACATAAAAAAACCTATCACCACTAAACATTGGTTTTACTAAATAAAATCAATTATTTTTCAATTTTTCGTCTTATTAAAAATGATTTGTAATGCACCTCTTCTCCTGCTTCTGCATCTTCACAAAAAGAAAACCCTTTCGGACTTTCTGACCAATAGTTTTCATCACTTTGTGCTAAGCGATTGGAGGACATAATTATTCCAGATAATAATTCAGTTTGGCGACAAAATATTTAATATTAATAACCTTCCGTCTCATTTGCTCTGTCACTACTAACAGATATCAGAAACGGAAGTCATAATCTGCCATCTGTAAATAGATTCAAGGAAAAGTCGTCACAATGTGCAATTAAATTTTGTTATTGATTTTGAACATTATAAGTACAGTTGAAAGCTTTATCGTATTCGTCAACAACTAAAACAAAAAAAAACATAGTTATTCGTTGGAAAAAAGAAAAAAAACATTTTCTTACCAAATCAATGCAACTGATTTTGACTTTGAATTAATAAAATACACCTGAATACATTTATGTCCTAAAATAAGTTCGATGAAGTACACGCTAATATGAAATAAAAAAATAAATGCAAAATAATTATGAGGACTGTTTAAATTTTCAATTTTTGTAAAAACTTTTGACGTTTACTTGTTTGACAATCCAACTCCAAACATATGACTATGAAGCTGGCGCGGAGCAAAATCGCACACTTTAATATTTCTTGTACCTGCTTTAGCTGTGTATTACATGTAAACACGAAACAGGTACTTACTGGAGGAAATAATTCTGGAATAAAATGCATAGAACTTTGACATTTAATTATTAAATTGCATTATATTAGCAATTAACGACAAGTTCAGACAGAATCAATCATATTGCTATTTATAGCGAAAGTAAAAATATATCGTGCTCCTATGCAAATGTTTGTTAGTTTATATTTGGGGCTGAGGGGTTCCGTTGAAAAGTTTCATAAATACTAATACGCTATTTATTTTTCCATAATATGCATACAATAAATAATAAAATGTACATAATATAATAAAAACTATTTTCGAAATTTATTAGTACATCGACGAATTTCAAACATTAGAAAACAGTCACAAACATATTTTGAGTCTCAATTCTCATTATACCCTCGTGTTGTGTACATAATTAGAATTTATTTTCAGCTTGGAATAATGGATTAATTAAATAACTTGTTTTCTACACGCTAATAACACTAAACACACATCGCCTTTTACTAACTGTTACTATTACACGTACGTTATCTAAGTTATTATGCACCCACAATCATGATTAAACTCTGCATTTAGAAATAGGTCGATCAGCTACACACAACTGAACGTGTGCACATCTGACATGGCATTTATAAACAACACTTCACATCGACTTATCGACTTTTACAAAACAAACGGCAAGTCACTCACCAATCTTTTAAATTATCAAAAGAACAGAGCAAATAAACTACATGGGACATTTAGAAAACAGCTAGGAGGGCGAAAACCCCGTAAACTAGGGCACATGGATATGCTACCAAGGGTTGCTGCTTTTGCATTTCCAGGGCTGTCACAAAAAGTTTCGATGCGGATAAACTGCACCACAAAACAGCTAATACAGTTAGAATGATACCAATAACCCCTTGGAGGGACAATAACAGATTAACTGTGGCCAACCCCACCATCGGAAGTAAACAATAACCCAGTACGGAAATTGTAACACCTAGAGACACTCCAGCAACACTCATCATATTCAAGAGAAAATACATTCCCACACATCCCGTCACACCAATTCCGTAAATGTATCCAAAGTGGACTTTCCCTGTCAACAATAAAATGAATCCGAACAGAACACAAAAAACGACTGGACCAGCTAAATCTGTGTCTTGGAGAATTCCAGCATCGGTTGTTCGTAGAGGATTTAAAACTGATAATGTCTTTTCCATGATATGTTGTGGATTGATTCCCAACTCTTCTAAAAGTGGTAGTTCGTCTTCATAATTGCTATCGAAGTCTGTTCCAGCGCCTCCATTGCGACCGACAGGTTGTTGAGGAACAAAATATGACGGAGCTGATGACATTGAAGGTTCCATTCCATACGGATTACTACTAGGGTCGTAAAAACTGGATTGGGCAGGAGTTGGAGAATGACTGCCATATTCGAAAGACTCGAACGGTTGTGAGTCTGATGATGGAAATGAATATGCAAATTCGGCTCCCGAAGATCCCCCTCCATAGTACCCTGGCGGTGACTGCTGCTTCCGGTTGTTGAAACCTGCCATCGTTGACACCACACGAACACGAACTAGGAAAGATCAGCTGTCAGCTGTACAAAATTGAGAAATCATGTAGTACAAAAGTCAATTCAATCAGTCAATAATTCACAAATTTTTAATAAAATTACCCAAACTGTTGATTCGATGGTTTATGACCACGGTATTTTATGTTCCAGAATTCCAGATGATGACTTATTTCCTTTGGCGAATAAATTGACTTTCAAAAAATTTCAACCTTCCTTTCTGTCAATCCCATTCAGCGTCACCAATGATTTGAAATTTAGCGCCTTTTAGGATCCGCCAATTATGTTGTGAAGTTTAAAGTCAGCCGCTCATTTTAGGCTCATTCAATAATCCTTCGTAGTTTTTTCTGTAGATCGGGAATCCAATGTTTACATAGAAATTATTACTCATTGTCGGCTGTTAAACGTCTAACATTCAGGTACAAAGCAAAGCACAACTACAATGTCAAATCTTCATTCATTCATGACATGACTATGATTCATCCAGGCATTCTCTCATACAATTTGATGTCAGACCCAGACCCAATCACCTACTTTGAACATGAAAGTGGAACCCGAACAAAGTTAACGGAAAAAATGAAAAAGCTACTTCCAAAGTCAACAAATTTTTATTTCTATCCTCGTTACACATCCATCCGTTCTTTAATATTCTGTAATAAAGCGATGCTAGAAATTTTTTATTTATAGTCGAATAGAGAATATAAATATAAAATTCATAAGTGTACTTTCACCAGATATGATATATGTACGAATTATACGATGCCAAATTGATTATATGGTTTAGATGTTTGTGTAATAATAAAAGCAATTTTCGCTTTTTTTGAAACATCTCATTGTCAAAAGCAGTATCCCTCTTTTAATTAGATTTTAATTTTATGAATATATGTATCTCAATTCTCAATCCCAACTAACGTCTACTTTACTCGTTTCCAAAGACTCAGTACAATTGATACTTTTTAGGCTGATTTTCGCTCAAATTTTCGCGCGAAAATTGCCATTTATAATAAATTTTTACTTTGGTGCCCCCCGAAGGCCCGAAATCAAATACTGGATACTGCCTTGATTGCAAAAGTATACACACAAATGGCAATATCTTTCATACTTGGACTTGTCGGATGTCTTTGTATTAGTTGTCTGGTATTATTCTGACGCATAGAATTGTATCATTCGCTTCGCATGAGTCAACCCATCAGCTGTTATTATTAACTTTTGATTGTTATTTCAATCTCATTAATAATTAGTCGGTCGTAAATTATTGTTCAGTGCACCCCTTTAACCTTTTGGAAAATACAAAATTGTAATTCTATTTCAAGTCACGAGACACTCAAACTAAAAAGGTAGCATTACGAATTGTATGTTTCGTGTTTATGTTTTTACAACAGCAGCAAAAAAGATTTTGTTATTGTTATTTGTCAATCCTGTTGGCATTTGATAACTGTCAACTATCTTTATTAAATATTAATTTTGATCGGACTTTTAAAAGTGTATTTAATGTAAATCGGTTTTAACATTTTGAATTTTGTAATATTCAATATTTTTAGGACAAAATGAACAGAATTTTTGGTCGAGGAAAGGCAAAGGACCCCCCTCCAGATTTATCTGCCTGCATTTCTAATGTAAGTATACAATCAACAATAAGGACAATTTTCATCAGAATTTGTTATGATTAAAATTATGAATTAATCGGAGGCGTTTTATATTTGTGTTTAGGTGGATAAAAGGGCAGAAGAGATGGAAAAGAAAGCTAACCAATGTGATGCAGAACTAAGGAAAATACGAGAGCAGATGAAGAAAATGCGTGATGGTCCTGCCAAAAATGCTTTAAAGCAAAAGGCAATGAGAATTTTACAACGAAAAAAGGCGTAATAAATGTTCATTGCCTATTGTATCTTATATAATTCGTGATTCACGTGCAGTGCATATCATTTTCCCAATTTATTAATTGTCATCTAAATTATAAAATTGCAGATTCGATACGCAAACTGATAATATGCGTCAACAGTCATTCAATATGGAACAAGCAACAATGGCTATTCAAACAGCTAAGGACACACAGGTTGTCGTCGGAGCTATGAAAGCAGGAGTTGGTCAAATGAAAAAGGAATTCAAAAAAATAAACATTGACAATATTGACGTGAGTACATTAATATATACTTGTTTGCAATATTTATATAACTATATTCAAGTAATATTTCGTTTGTGGTTTTGGTCAATTTTAATTTTAATTAACACGGTGAAATATTGACAGGATTTACAAGATGAGCTCGCGGATATCCTAGAACAGTCTGAAGAAGTACAGGAGGCTTTAGGACGAAGCTACAACATGCCTGATGTAAAAATACTTTGGATTATCATTTTAGTTATAGTTATAACAAAATAAAGATACGTACTTCACTTGTGTTTTACATTTGGATTTGACAATTCACAATGATTTTAATTATATGTTTTAGGTTGATGAAGATGAATTAGAAGCAGAGTTAGACGCTTTGGGAGATGAAATGGCTCTTGACGATGATACGTCCTATTTAGATGATGCTGTAAGAGCACCAAATGCACCCGATAGAGAATTCGGACAACCGGAAGCCGTGAAGAACACGGTAAGGAAGCCATTACAGTCAATTTTGAACTAAAATGCTTAAAATCCTATTCTTCTAGTTGTTAAACACGGTTACTTTAACCATAAACTGAATCTTTTATTTCTAGGACGGAGTTCCAGTTGACGAATTCGGTCTTCCGCAAGTTCCGGCCACTTAAAAAGCACTATTATTCATTGTATTAACAAGGGCGCTGCTTATATACTTGCTGAAAAACACGCTATTATAATGATTACTTAACTCTAATTAATGCTACCTAAATCAATCAAGGCTAAGTATTATACTTATACTTCATTCATATGTTTCTGTAAATGTGTGTAGAAATTCGATACACTTAAAAATTACAAATCTAATGTGAAATCTTGTCTTGTAGAAAGAAACCAATAATACATTACTGTTTGTAAATATTTGCTTGATTTGTAATTGAATTTTGAATATGACTATGCAATAACATAGACGATTTTCGGTTATTAAAAGCTTTAAATAGACTTTTCATTGCAATTAGCAGTTAAATTAAGTCAATCTACAAATACGAATATATTATATTAAATATGAGATGTTCATAAATACCGACCGATAGTCTCGTTTCTACTAACCCTGGGTTAATAACTGTCTCCTTGGGGCGCTATAGTGTCCACCGGCTCCCTACGAACGAAACAGTTCTCCGTACAAGATTTGATAAGGGAAGGCACTTGTGAAGGTTAAGATAAGCTTTTGTCTGGAGAAGGTTGAGATCAACGTCTTTGTCCGATGATGATCAAATTACGTCTGAAATCGTGGGGCCCATATGAGACAAATAGATGCATTGCATAGTTTTGCTATATTTACGACAGTGAGTCGAAGTCGAACCGATCACAGTGAAGATATCAATTTTTTTAATTTAATTTCTTTCCTGTCTGTAAATCTAAAAAAACTGCATAAATTACTTACAATTATTGTAAGTTTTATAGTCCGATCCGAACTTTGAACTCTGAAGCAATATCTAAAGTCGAAGTAACCTTAACATACTGTCGGCTATCTTATAAAGTAGTTCTGACTTAGTAAATCATCGGCTACCTTCTACTCTACAGTCAGCTGAATAACAAAAACACATGTACACACTTTTGACTTTGACTTTACAGTTTTTTCGATGTTTTTCCGACCCGATACACTGATCAACTGACAACTGAGGAACCTTCCACTTTCAAGCCTGTTGCTGGACACCAGCTGTCGAAATTTTGTAAGTTCGTATATCTGTAACAAAAACAAGTTTTTGTTGTGTTTCACGCACTTGTCATTTCATTTTTTGTTTTTACAGCTTTAATTTTGAATTCTGTAGGATGCAAATTAAAACACGTCCACATTGGCTGCTGATTTACTCCTAAACTGAGCATATTGAAAAAGAAAACACTTTTTTGTAAGTGCCGATATATCGTTTTTTACAACAGATATGACGGACCACGTTGTTTGTCCAGTATGTGACAAAGTTTTTGCAAAACAGGAGTCGTTGACTATTCACTCAAGATCCCATGCCGAACATATAGAGGAATTGCACCAGTGTACTATTTGTGATAAAATCTTCAGTGACCGTCAAAGGATGATTAGTCACAGAAAGGAACACTATACAGAAGACAAGAAAAAGAAGAAGTGTCCTTTTTGTGACAAAATCTTTCTTATAAATGGAACTTTGAGGAATCATATGCGAACAAAACATCATAAAGAAAACTTTCATTGTACAATTTGTGACATGAAATTTATGTCAGCGATGTTACTCAAAAATCATGCAGCCTCTCACAGCAACATTGACGTCAGCGTCGCTGACATGTTCACTTGTAAAACTTGCTCGAAATCTTTTTTGAAGTCGAGTGATTTGAATGATCATTTACGCGTACATGAAGATGATAGCATCCTAGGTTGCGATTTCTGTGGAAAAGCGTTTGATGATGAAGAATCACTAGAAGCTCACAAAGAGATCCACGAAGGAAGAAATCCTTACATATGTGACACTGAGGACTGTGGTCAAAGATTTGCATCAGAGGCTTTGCTGAATTCTCATTTGAAAAATCACAGACCAAAGGATTTCACATGCAAGGTATAAGAAAAATGTCAGCGCTTGTAACACTTCCAATGATTTTTATTAGTGATCTTAATACCGATACCTAAGCTAAGTATAAAGCTTTTTTCCTTTCATTCATTCATAAGTCTAATATTTTATTTCTAAATTCATCTCTGCTGTTAGTGTTATTGCCATGCTGAAGTTTTTGTGCTTCTTCTTGTAGAAATGTGGCACATCCTGTCGTTCCCGTGACGGACTCAGAAAGCACATATTGACTCACACTGGGAAGAAACCTTTTAAGTGTGTCATTTGTGACCTTGGATTTATTGAGCGAAAATCCTACGACGCTCACATGGTAAGGCACACAGGGAAGCTTCCATATCAATGCAAAATTTGCAAATCCGACGAAGGATTTAAATATGCCAAAGATTTAAGGCGACACAAAGCGGAGCAGCATCCCGAGACTTTGCCTGAGGATAAAAGCGTTACTTGCGAATTTTGCTGGCTTGGATTTGCCTCACCCGAGGCTGTCAGAGACCACGTTTCCAAAGTGCACGAACGTTATAAATGTCACGTACGTTGCTTAATTAATAATTTTTTATACCCACACATCTGAAAATACTTAATAAATATTTAGGTGAAATAATAACAATTTTGTTTTTGTCAGGTGTGCAATCGTGTTTTCAAATTGGGAGACCATCTTCGTCGTCATATGTACATTCACACCGGAGAGAAACCCTACGCTTGCACCATATGTAAAAAAACTTTTAGCCAAGAGTCCAACTTGAAGGAACACATGTAAATAAAAACTAATAAAATTCCCGTATTCCCGATTAAAGTTAGCATTGCAATTCGGCTTAAAATTGT
>JAQFYB010003149.1:0-20723 GCA_034694085.1 Pogonognathellus longicornis | reverse complement strand
ATTCGGCCAATGTCCGTTCGGCGTTCGGCTTTCGGCAAAGCGTGTTCGGGCAAAGTCTCTCTCGGCAATCGGCCAATATCTACATTGACAATCTTCGGCATTCGGTTGTTGTCGATGAGCCGTAAGAAAAAATACCGGAAATCAACCGATATTATTATTGATAATATATACGAAAGATGCTATATTTATATATTGTAGTTTACTGTAGTAATTATACTCGCTTGAAAAGTGGTTCAAAGGCATATTTGTGTAGACCAGACTGTGTCTAATCAGGTAGTATTCCCTAGCCCTGGTTGGTCTCCTCTATATTTAACGAAAACGAAACCTAGCTAAATTATTCATAGGTTAAAGTTAATGGTTAAACCAATTATTCGGATAATTAAAACTCAGTGTGTAAATAATTGTTGCAAAACGTGACTCAAACAGTGATTAATATTGTAACACTATTCTATAGCTCCCATCAAAATCTTTAGCATGATATTAATTTCAACTTTCAGAAACTGTCAACTCGTATATGAAGGAAAGAAACATGTATGCCTGTATGCGTATGGTATATGACACGTGAATTGGTACAATATTTTTCAGTTATTACTTTATTTGATGTCACCAACCAGAACTATAAAAAATTATTATCACAATAAATAATTTTATCGCTATAATATTTTATTAAATACATTTTCCTTAGTTCCTTGACTATGACACTATGAGTAAACAGAACTAACAATAAGAACAAAGTACCTGCCTTAATTAAATAAAGAGATTTTGCCATTATTTTTTTACTTCCTGATTTAATATTTTACTAATTGTTTGTAAGTGTCGGAAGCGATATTTATTAACATATCTAAAGGTCCATGGGTGTCTATCTATATCTATAGGTGTATTTTATGTGGCCATTTCAAGAGTTTGAGATAGGCAACCGAATAATATGTAGTTCAAACAGATATTATTAGAATAGAAGGTTTTGTGCATTAAATAAAATAATTGCCTAGATTATTAGGTGTTCCCTATAAAAGCTATGTACATTTGTATTTTAACTACTAGATAGATAAAAAACTAAAGAAGCAAGTAAAATGAGATTTAAAAGGCCATGAGTAAATTGATGGTTTGGTTGATGACTAAATCCATGAATGTGAAAGTGGTGCTTCTTCCAACTCTGTAAAACAATGAAACATTGACACCAATGAACGGACACGAGCGAATGAATGTTTGGTTTATTTTCCAAGATTTCAAGGCTGTATCGCTGATTGTAAACGTCATTTTTTTCTTCTTCTCTCTGGACGCATCAATTAGTGGGTCAAGATTCTCAATGTCGTCAATATTTGGAACAATTTTTGGTTGTTGCATGTCATTTTTTACCGCTTTTACTCCAACTCCTTTTTGAATAACCTCCACACTTATAAACCTCCAGGTATTGGATGTTTGCATAAGAGAGTCACTTAGTTCTGCAGCTTTTGGAAAAATCAAATAAATGTAGAGAGTTCCTAGGACGCAAGATGCAGGTAGACAAAGGTAACCCAGTAACTCAATTTTTCCGTAAAAACGGAGTGTTCCGTAAAGACAAATGATCATTCCAAGACAGCATGCAAATTTCTCCCACAGAAAAGCAAGGTTCTGATAGCAATGATTGAACATATTCAAGAACACTTGAATTGAGCGATAAAAAATTCTCCGTTTCAAAGGTCTTTCTCGCTCTTTTATCTGTTGGTATCTGCAAAAGAATTTAAGTGTAAAATCATCAATACACGTATTTTACTTACTGGTTGCTGGTGTAAAAAATATTTTTCATTTTCAAAATACTCTTATGTATAGTTTTAGCCAATTAATAACTTAAATATCTTGCTTATTACAATTTACATAATTGTGGCTTACCCCATTTCGTTGCACCACACGGGGACAACATTTGTAAACATAATATAGAAAATCGTGTGCCAAAAACTGCTTGTCCAAGTGTATGCACTAAGAATGTATTCCAGGACAGCAAACACAACTTTATAAAAAATCACGTCTTCTTTGTCTTCAATAAATGGTGAGATAGCTGAAAAAATGAAATTTCGATTTTCCGAAAAAAACAAGAAACATGGACCTTCCAATATAAATCTTCCGGCACAGGATAATGCAATCATTATAACTCGGCGTTCGATAGTCTTCACAGCTTTTTCAACCCTCTCTGTTCCTGAAAACGGAATTCAGAACATACCCGCATTTTTTATTTTTCACAATTTCAATTTGTGTTTCACCTGAAGCCTTGCAAAGCATGATATTATACAATGGCCATAAAATTTCCGTGCAGGGTTTTCTGTCTCAAGACCTGTCTAATAAAATTATTTACTTACTTTCAAATTTTTTGTCGAAGTTCTTGATACATGTTATGAATTCTGCAATTTCGTGCTTTCGAAAGAAATGACTGCTGTTTGCTGCCCAATAAAGGACATACGAAATTGCATAGAACATTTGGATGACTGTTTTCTCAATAGGGTGTCCCAAAATGAAAAGAGACTCAAATAGTCTCCAATAAACGAAAATTCCATACAAAATGATAACTCCTGTGTAAATGTACCATCTCCATGTTATAGTAGGTGAAACGATGATTTTCTGTTTTGTCTTTTTATCTTCCCATATATATGGGTGGCAACCTAAAAATGATCCTAAGGTTATAAAAATATTTACAACAGCCCAAGTTTTTGTGGTCAGCATTTCTACTGGAGCAAATAAGAGATGAAATTTTTATTTCAAATGCGATTTCTTTACTCTAACAAGTAATTCTGCCTCGTGAGAATGTAATGCTCAAAATCTTGCAATGGTGGTCTCATCCCTATGTTGACAGAGTTTATATACACTTCATTTACTCAAACTGTCGCAATTACGGCGAATATGTAAAATGCATCTACAATTAACGGCTCATGATTGTAAGTAAATATAAGAACTAAGACTACGGAAATCTTTTCTACATTTTTGTTACACAGCAATGCATCAGAAGATTTAGGCTAGAGATTGGGTTTAGTCTGAAAGGACTTGTACACTAAGTGTAGCCTTCGGTTAATAAATGGTTTTAAAAGTTTTATGAGTATCCGAATGAGGTATTAAGTGCATACAAAGTACAATTTCTTACAGAGCATTTAATAAATCTAAATATAGGCAAGAGCGTAAATTGTAGTATTATGATAAGGGGAGATTACCAAAGAGCTTGAGGGCATTAGAAAATCGAAGCACATAATATACAAATATATTGCGTTATATGCTATAATAATTATTAATAAATAATTAAAATTATATTAATTGTTAAAATACATAAATACATACATATATTATATTGTAAAACAAATTTGTATTTCAGAATTAGAAGTGACAAGTGCCTTTATGCCCCTCTAAATACGCCCTTGTATAGAGGATATGCAAATGAAAAATTATTACATACCCTACTTTTCATTGCCAATCCATACACAAAAATACAAATGTTTTGCAGGTAGATATTATTTCTGACCACCTAACCAATGCGCAATGTAATAATTACATTGTTCTACAATTTTCTTTAGCCACTATTTGTATACAATATACATCAGCCGATTTATTGTAAAATCTTCCAATTTACAATTGATTTCTGCCAATTGTTCCAACGCAATTATATCCAATCCAAGTAACTCTTTTATAGCAACTTTTATAGCAACGGTGGGCGGTGGAGTTTCAATTCAAGGCTACCTCGTTTCAAACCCATTTCACATTGCAAATAATGTGATACTACTATTAATGGACGATTTCGCAATTATTTTATGAGTAATATTATTTTCATGATTTTTTTTAATCACTTTAAAGTGTTGCTATATTGCTTTAGGTAACACATAATAATATCAGTACATAGATAAAGAATCAAAAAATGTCATTTCATATATGCCATATCATTCATAATTTTGTTTAAATTATTTTACAGCATTTGCAACATTATTTGAAATATTTAAGTGTATTTAATGCTTGTTAATTATCTAGGCATTGCGAAAGGTTAAGGACGAGGCGGATCACACAGGCTTTCAATTTCCACTCCAGTAAAAGCCAAAGTTTTAAATGACTCAATTATTTTACAGCAGAACAGATATATGCACACGTGTATATAGCTACCAAAGTAGTTCAGCTTCAGGTTATAAGAAGCGGTAGTTAATTAGGGAAAATTGCTCTAACAATAATTAATAGCTTTTGCGAGTCTAGTTTTCATTCTACCGAGAATTTTTCACAAGACTACGATAACGTATAATGTCTATTGCAATTATATGTTGCTAAAATAGGTACCTACAAATACTTGTGTACTGCCAGCAAATACAAAAACTAGTACATTACATACCTAGAGGACAAAATTTGTATGTATCAAATATCTGTTTGAGTGTTTAATTGCTATTATAATTATGTAGTGCTTTGTAAATGGTGTCGTGTGTGTCTATACTTTGTACATTACAAATTGCACTGTACTTATCACATACTGTACTAGTTCTCTTTGAATCACACGACGACACGGAAGGTTGGAAAGCATAATTAATACAATTCAAAGGCAATTTCTGACAAATTATAACGACCCAATCTCTCAATCCATGTAATTGTCAAACTAGTTTTACTAAAATATACTCTACACATTTTCAAACTAAAAAAAAACCTCCAGGGATACAGGAAGTTGGGAGCGAGAGAGTTGAAATTAAAATTAATTACGGGAAAATAGATATGAATGTGTGTTTAGCTCAATACTGTAAAGGGAATAGCCAAATGGGCACTAGCCCGCAAAACAAAACAGAGAAAAAATCGTAAAAGTTTTTGTAGCTAGGATGAAATATGCTTTTATGATTTTTCAAAAAATGACAACAATTTTTTATACAAACCTTTGTCATTTGTGGGTTGTATTAGAGCTTTAGCCTCCCCTGATTTCCATATAAGACCTTAACTACAATAATACATTTTTCTGCATCTAGACAAAGGGCATTATTAAATAATGTTGCCTTTTAGACATTTGCCAAATAAAAGCTATTTTATTTGATAAAACATAATAAATAGAAAACGAAGCAAATGACACCTGTATTGCTAATAGGTATATATAAAAACATTGGAGGTTTAAAAAAAGTATACTTAATCTTAATTTAACAGGAAAATAAGTAAATTTTAAAATGCCATGAGTAAATTGATGGTTTGGTTGATGACGAGATCCATGAATGTGAAAGTGGTGCTTCTTCCAATTCTGTAGAACAATGAAACATTGACACCAATGAAAGGACACGAGCGAATGAAAGCTTCATTTATTTTACAACATTTAACAACGCTATCGTTGAGAGTATATTTCAATTGTTTCTTCTCTTTGGATGTTGCATCAATTAATGGCTCAAGATTCTCAATATCATCAATACTTGGTACAATTATTGGTTGTCCCAAGTAATTTACAACCGAATTAACGAACATTGCCTTTTGCATAACTTCCATGCTTATAAGTCTCCAGCGTTTTGCGGTGACCAGAAGAGAGTCACTTAATTGTTCTGCTTTTGGAAAAATCAAATAAATGTAGAGAGCTCCAAGGATGCAAGATGCAGGTAGACAAAGGTAGCCCAATAAATCAATTTTTCCGTAAAAACGAAGTGTTCCGTAAAGGCAAATGATCATTCCAAGGCAGCATGCAAATTTCTCCCACAGAAATGCAAGGTTCTGGTAGCAATCATTAAACATATTCAAGAACAATTGAATTGAACGATAAAAAATTCTCCTTTGCAAAGGTCTTTCTCGCTCCTTTATCTGTTGGTATCTGTAAAAATTTTAAGTGTGAAAGTACTAAATGTAAGTAAATAGAACAATATTTTACTTGTATACCCATTAAGTATAATGGTATAATGGAAAAAATATTTTAATAATTACTATGTAGATGAAAACTGGGGAACATTGTCATTAAATGTGCCATTTGGCTTACCCCATTTCGTTACACCACACGGGAACAACATTGGTAAAAATAATATAGAAAAGCGTGTGCCAAAAGCTGCATGTCCAAGTGTATGCACTAAGAATGAACTCCAAGACAGCAAACAAGATTTTATAAGAAATCACATCTTCTTCATCCTCAATGAAAGGCAGGATTGCGGAAAAAATAAAATTTCGATTTTTCGAAAAGAACAAGAAACATGGCCCTTCAAAAATAAATCTTCCAGCACAGGAAAAAGCAATCATTATAACTCGGATTTCAATAGTCTTCATTGCTTTTTCAACCCTCTCTGTTCCTGGAAATACATAACATAATATTCCGGGTTTATTTTCCAATGTCTATTACAAAATATAGTGTTTAGCCTTAGCCTGAATCCTGTGAATCCTGTCCTATACATAATTGAATCAAAATTCCATGTAGGGATATCTGAAAACGTATCTTTAAAAATATTCACTTACTTTCAAATTTTTTATCAAAATCCATGATGCATGTTATAAACTCTGCAATTTCGTACTTTCGAAAGAAATGGCTACTGTTCGCTGCCCAATAAAACACATACGAAATTGCGTAGAACATTTGTATGACCGTTTTCTCAATAGGGTGTCCCAAAATAAAAATAGACTCAAATAGTCTCCAAATAACGAAAATTCCATACACAGTTATAACTCCTGTGTATATGTACCATCTCCACGGTGTAGGAGAAACAATGAGTTTTTGTTTGGTCGTTTTATTTTCCCATCTATACGGGATGCAACCTAAAAATGTTCCGAAAGTTACAAAGACATTTACAATAGCCCAAGTTTTTGAAGTCAACATAGCTAAAGATATTATGATGTTGAAAAAGGTTAGTCGTTTAGAATATTTCAAGAATCTAACGAAATCGAATCTTACTTATTACTATTTTCAGGTAGAAGTTGGACTTTCACTGGCCCTAGAAAACGGAAAACATCTTTACATCATATTCGTTTCGGATTAACAATTTAGTACTTTATTTCTAAAAAGCCATCATAATAAGGTACCATCATAATGTGTGCATTGTGCATATATCACCTAATAATTCAATTTTTCTACGTTGAAGAACAACTGGCAACCAAATTATTTCACAGCATTAATTGTTCCATAACACTACATAAGGTATAAGTAGCAGGCGCGTAGCCAGGAGTATAAGCTGAGAGGTGCACAGCAGGGTTATTTAAAAAAATATTTCTGGGAAGGCCAAATTCGAACGAACATAACTTCATAGTAGCGCTGGTAATGGAGTCAATCAAGTCAAAATCAATTTACAATGCATCAAATTCGCGCTGAGCGCGAAAAATTTTCCAAGTTTTTGAACATTTTATGTAAAATTATCTAATTTTGTAGATGTATTATACATTCTGGGGGTGCACGAGCACCCCCCTGGCTACGCGCCTGATAGATAGTGTTAGTTTAATTAATTAAATAAAATATAGGTAGTTACATTTCTGGGAAAATACAATTAAAAAGCTATGAACATATGAAATAGCAGTGTAAAAAATCAGATTGCTCTCAATATATCACAATACTAAAAAATGTTCATAACATCGTAATATTTTTAACATGACAAAAGTATTGTGACGTGCTACACCCATGATTATCCCCGCAATAAAATTTTATAGCCGTCATAACTTCGGTTTTCATTTCCCGAACAAAAATTATATATCTCTCTGAAGTATGAACCTAGAATCAGTTATTGATTGAGCGTGTAGGAGAAGGAGAAAACACGGATAATGACCGAACCATACTACTCGTTATTTTTAAGTGCTTTCTTTCTGGTGGGCTACTTAGCTTAATGTACACCCCAACATTGATAAAATCATTCAGTAAAAACCGTAATTTAAAAGCAGCGTTTAGTCATAAGTTGCAATCGGTTCGAGGTTCGCAAGTTTTCATACAACAAACTGTAAACAAAATACCGAGAAATTGTATGCTATTACGAATGTGTACAAGATGCACAAAACTGATAGGGACTGCAGAGAATCGACACAGCAGGAGAGGAGCATGTAATTTGTAAAGATTTATTAATAAATATTTAAGTTGCACCGCAACACAATAATATATTATAGTACATACCTTAAGTATCAATACGAATAATAATAATATGATCTATCTATTAGCAACCTGGGAATATAGGAATAGGTACTAATTACATGCTTTTGCTTTGCAATATGTAAATGGACATAATTATGACGATCGAATGCTTTTACATTTTCATATAATTGTCCTTTTGACTGTCTATAGCCAGTAATCAAGTAGAAGTAGTCTTTTTACCATACATTTTAGAGTACACAACATTCTATCCATAGTTTTTGAACTAATTACACTTTGCCTACCTAAATTGTGTTTTGTGTAGTATTATACTATACAGTGCATCATAATATTGTTACAATATTTACAAGTGTATATAATAATAATATTACAATTTGCAATTAGAAGATTGATAATACATAGTAGTATGTACAATTCATTAATTACATTTCCTCATATCCTAGCACAATATAATATTTCATTTCCACTCGGCAGCCGGAGTCTTTTAGACTTTGGCAATTACCAATCTTTAATCTCAGGCAATATACAATATATAGTACATGCTCACTTTTTACAAGCACATTGTACAAACTAATGCACAAAGCATACTGAATATAATATAATTTACGACATGAAAATAAAAAGACATTCTCAGCATGTCTTTCTTTATACACATACAATTACAAATAACCACAGCAGCTAAATACACACAATAACACAGTAAAACACACATACTACAATAATGTTAGGGTTTATATTTACATTTTTTAATAATTACAATACAAACCCTGACATGACAATGTAGTAGAATTCTAGAATTTTAGTAAATATGACATAATATGTATGTATATAACAATATCAGTCGACCCTGGTTTGGTTCATTCTTGATATAAGCGAGCGTCAATGTCAATTCAATTCGTCATTCAACAACTGGACTTTCATTACATTTTTACTTTACAAATTACCATTACATACTTCTGACATAATTAACAAACAATAACAAATAATCTTCTCTCTTGTAATCACAATAATAACTGAATCTTTCAACTTCGTGTTTTAGTGGCGCGACGCTACAGTAGAGTAGCAATACGTGACTGACGTGTTTACATGTACTTGTGTATAGTATGCGCAACTAATGTAATAGTAGTAGTTTAGTATGTTGCTGGTTATTCACACAACACAAGCACAAACATTCTTTGGGAACTTTCATTCATTTTTCTGTATATGGCAACATTTTTCTTCTTTAGAGCCTGAACTCGTGAAACTGGTCTATCTGCTATAGCATCAAGTGAATTCCGGCAAAGAGTCACTCACCACCACACAGCACCACTTCTTCACAATGTTCAACAAACAAATTCAAACAACTAAATGCACTTGCATCCGCATTTACATTCAAATGAATTTGTACATAAACTTGAATGAGTATATTGACTTATCTACTATATATGTGTACATTTTGCAATATACACGGCATTATGGATGATCCTTAACTTTGGTGGTATTATTTTGTCTCTGGTACTTCAGTGCTTTATTTTATGACTATCAATCATGTCATACGTGACAAAAAGGGTAACACAAACACACTATACACGATGATTAAGAACAAACGAGTAGAACACGGTTGTTATTAAGAGCTATGTTGTCGGTAGTATGGATTCACTCCTTTAATTGGAAGAGGGTGGGCTTCTGTGTTGAAAACCCAGTAATCTAAATCGATGAGTTCTTTAGAACTGAACAGCAAGTACAGGTACTGCGAATAGAAACATAAAATTAGTGTGCTGAATTATTTTATCACGACCTTCTGGCAAGATTCCAAATAATAATCTAATTTTGATAAAGGATAATAGCAGAACATCAGACTTGCTAATTTAATTACCTTAAGAGTTTCAGCAAGAAAGAATGACTGTTGTACGTCGTCTTGCTGAGGTTCTTTACTGTACACATTCCTAAGCCCGGAGTATCCACCACCAAGACCAGCTTTGCAGTGTTTCTGTATTGCTTGTGCAGCATCCCAGCCCCAATCACGATATTTCGGGTCGCCTGTCACTCTCCACATTACAAAATATGACTCGATAACTTCTGGACGAAGAATGTAGTATTTCTCATTTTGACGAAGTGCTCTAGCTTCTAAAGCGTCGCTAAAACGGAAACTCTCAGGTCCTAAACATATAAAATACTTCATTAGAATTTTGACAAGGACAATATCTTTTTAATTCTGATTGGAATATTTTTATGCCTCTCATATTCACAATAAATATTTAATAATTTAAACTAAATAAAATCAATTAGGTGAATAAGAATGAGTTCTGAAATGTATGCATCAATTAGTAACGCATAAGCCTAGTAGGCAACATATCCGCATACGTATTTCGGTTCAAAGCCATTGCTGATTCTAAAGAGCGAAACTAATTATTTATTACCTAAACGAGTGTGAGTTCGAATGTAAGACTCATGACAAGTGTTAGTAATTCCTTCAGCAATTTTCATATGACGATTGGATCGAGCGTCCAAAGCTGGATTACTTGCCAAATTCGGATCAGTGTGTGCCCCGAGAGCAAACATCCCTCCTAAAAATATAAAAATCATATTTAGATATATATAGAAAATACTTTACCACTACATCTGAAGCAGCAATAAATAATTAAATTAAAGTAGCTAGCAATTCCCGACAAGATTTAAAATATAAAACAATCAACATGCTATTGAAAAGTTGGCAACAAACAATTGTAAACTAACCTGCAAAACAGGCCAAGTGATCCATTTTACTTTCAACCCGATCATAACGCATCTCAGCAAAATACAAGAGTCCACTCTTGGAATAACGTATAAGTCCGTTCTTCTCAAAAGCATCCATAGCTTCATCGTACATTTGCCTAGCGTCAATATCCCCAGTCTGAATGTATGATTTGAGTAAATACTCGTAAAAACTGTCTCCAAGTGCTCCCATTGAGACGTGGTCTAGTTTTACAAAGCAAAAATATAATTTTTCGTTCCAATTAATTTAATATCTACCAGAATTAATACTGATGTCATTTTTTAAATGATTTTTTTAAACTGGAGTTAGACTTGCTACACTTACTCTGAGTAAACTTGGCTAGTCTTGGGTGAACATAGTTGGAATAAAGTCCTTTTGGCTTGTCAAGATCTTTCAAAACTTGACGAATCTTGTACACCTTTTCCTTGAAAATAGGATCACCAGTAACATCCGACAAATAAACAAATTCTAGGTGTAAAGTCCCGAATTCTGATAAAATACTTGATCCGCTGGATGCCCAACCGTAATTTTTGCTTTGCTGTGAAAAGAATTTACATGCCACATTTTTAACTTGTAAGGTTTAATAACAGATAAAAGTTCAAGGCTAGACTTGCTTTGTGCTAATAATTTCTCAAAAATTCCAAGTTTTTTATATTTTGTAAATTGCAACTTACCCCTGAGTGAAGTGTAATCAAAGCATTAGGAATGCCAGTAGGTGTGTTAAACGCAGGAAGTAATTTTTTGGCTAAATAATATGCTTTATCTTTATACATATTGTCCCCAGTTAAGGCGTACATAGTCAGCAGTCCGCCAACAAATCTGATATTGGTCTCAAATACAGATATTTCAGCTTTCTATAAAATATCAAAAAAATTATTTTTTGACTTAACACGATATTATTATTTTTATCCTATGCTAAAATATTCCAAAAATACGATGATCTTACAATCTGATCGAAATCAAGGTTTTCAGCGATCCAATCTCGCCCTTGTCGATATTCATTATTTAATCCCATTATATACAAAGTATCTACAGCATCCACAATTGTTGCTCCAAGTTTCGATGGTCCGAAAATACTAGCCGAATGACCTCTTTGGGAAATAGGCTTCAGTTCATTTGATCCCCAGGCATGTCTTACATAGTTATCCCAAGCATCTTTCATCATCTGCAAAATTCAACAAAACAAAGCAATAAAATTAATCCATTGAAATAATTAATCCCATTCTGATCGTACAGAACACGATGACTTTTTAATTAGTTTTTATATTTATTAACACCACACCTGAACAATAAAATCTCTCTTTTCCTGCACACCAGTGTGATTAAAATCAGTTCCCCTATCAGATTCCCCTAAAATAACAACTTTATCAAAAGCCGATGGTGGTGATTGTGAAGTTTGTGATTCTTGCACTCTCATTGCAACATTGATTCCATACTCAACAGTTTCAACAACAGGTCTTATATTTGTATTCCAGCCAAGGAAAACAAATCCTGGCAAAACCGCTCCCAAACAAAACAGGAACGTAGCCCACATAAAACATCTCTTACGACTTCTGCACCACATTTTACACTCTAACACAAATACACAAAGATCACACAGAACACTTACGATCCGTTTAATTTGCAGTTCACAACTGAGAACTGACAAGCATTGAACACTCTGTGTCTGTGATCAAATAAACCCTTCCATCAATCGATCCATTTAACCACCTAGCCTACAACTCTACACACACACACAAACAATTTTATCCTTTTATGATATTTGCATGGAGCAAATATTAAAGGAAGGAATACTGTCAACCTCAACTTCTAAGCTGAATAAAAATGTGTCCTTGCTCACCACAATACAATCAAACTTCTGTAGTATTAATAGTTAATTATAATCAAACATAAACCCTGCAAACGTAAGCGAGCTACATAAATTAACATGCAGAGCTAAACCAGACGCTCATAAATGACGCTCATGTCTCAGTATACCAAAAGTACTTATGTTAAAAAATTATTAACTGCTCATGCACGCTACTTTTTCACATAAAATATTAAAAAACCTAAGTCTATATAGAAAATTAGAAATAAAAACCTAAAAAAAGCACACTTGAGACATATAATGTCAAAGAAAAATGTCAAATACACATAAACTAAACATCTATCTAACTCACTGCAAACTTTACTACTAAAAGGTTTACACAACTCTACAATAAAACTGAAATTGCATAGCAATGAGTTGCTCTCATCGCTTACAGGAACACACTAAAACTTAATTCGCGAAAGAATTTAGTACAACTCTGAAACATCCTAATCCACCCACACTCTACACCCATAAAATGAACATCAACTGAAATGAATCAACATATAAATCAACTGCCCTACCATACAGATACTTATACAAGTATATAAAGCAAAAGCACGTAAATGAAACCTAGCAAGTAAAAACATTATGTAATACAACAGTAAATCCGAATCCAAGTGTGCATTACATTTCTATACACATCTGTCTATACATTACATGCAATACTAAATGTCTTGTTAGCAAACCTCTTGCAGTGTACCTACTGGTTTTTGTTATCTCTTTAACTTAAACCAAACGATTGTGGCTTAGGTTTCATTCTTTTGGCTTCACTTGGTCACAATTGTGCACGTCATATCATATCACGCAAAACTTTATAAATTACAGCATCATTTCATTGCCTATGGACTATGGCATGGTAAAACAAACACTCAACAATATTCTTATATTTTTATCTTGCATTTAGTTAGTGTAAAAATGCCCAGTTCAACACATGGCTAAAGATAACTCTTTAATTTAATGGTTCTTTCAGAATATTACAAAAGAAGACGGCGAGAGATGAGCAAACTACGTGTAGTCCTCCTGCCTGCGTGTGCATGCTCCATAAAACTCTATACTTGAGTTTGTAAAGTACATTCAGAGAAATGGCATTGGCGAAATACGTGCGGTACTTAGTACTAGCTCAGTACTATACTTACTTAGTACCAGCTCAAGCTCACTATCAGAGTTCACCAACATTTAATTCATTTTATTCCATGTAGTTTAGTTTGTAAAGTGGTGATGATAAAGAAACAACAACTTACACATTACTTACATCAAGAATCTGTAAATGTGCTTTGCACACTCACTTTAGTTCAATACTACTTGTAAACACAATCACCATCAGGAAACTCAACTCGTCTACTCCTTATATATAAAAAGAAATGAATTATAGATGTAAGAAAATAATATCTGTACTATCTCGCTAAATCTTTATTCTTCAAACTATCTGTACTTGAACACGTTGCATCTGTAGTGTATTAGTATTAAGGAATCTCTACATAGTTTCCATTTAACACCTACACCCTATATACATCAACACGCCTTGAAATATCAGCAGGAAGCTATCTGTATTGTAATAAAAAGCAACAAAAAGTTTATTCAATGCAAAAGTGAATCCTATACATAAAGTATTTGTATGTATATAAAAAGCATCCCCTTGCTTGTCAGCTCAACAGACTGGCAAAACCTAAACCCTAGTGCCTGGTAGTATGTATTTAATTAAATATTTAACGCTAGAATTTAGCTCGGAAACTTCTAAATATTATATCCCCATCGATCGGACTAAAGAGCACAAGTAAAGTAGACTAACTAGATGAATTATTAAGTACAGCAGAAAGTATTACATAGTTCCTATTATTTCTACTTCTATCTGTATAAAAGGCAAGCTTTTACTATACCTCCTAGTGGGTCCTACCTATTTACATAATAAAAGGACGACAGTAGTACCAGTACCTAGTGCGAATTGAGAATACACAGCCCAGAGTCCAGAGTAGCATCAAATACTTTTATTAAATAAAATGCATGCTAAATTATATAAAATGGCCTTTGCATTAAATTGTCATTTTAGGCAAAAATTTACTAAGCTTATGAAAGTATGAAGAAGCTATGGAAGATTTTTGGCTAGGATGGAATGGCAATACATGGAAATATACAACTACGATGTTTGTGATAAGTAAAAAGAATGCAGTGATAACAGAAAAAAATGCTGTGAGAAAAGAGTTAAATGTGTAACATGAGCTGTGACTGTGAGCTACTGCTTTTTGGATTATATTACACAATATTACTTACATCACATGTAATACATACATACAAACGAAAAGCAGATTTCTGAAAATTCGTTCAGCTTACAATCACAATACAAATACATCATGCCAACTTAGTTTTTTCATTTTTTCTCATCGTAAAATAATTCGAGACTAAATTCAACTCAAAATTACAGGTGGTCTGAAGGAGATTCGGTCAAGATTACATTTTACTTAGAATCACAAAATGTAGACTTTATAAAGTATATATAATATGTATACCTAGGACCTATATAGACGTACACACAAGTTGTTGAGATACAAAATACAAAACTGACAACACTAACATTGCAATTACATACTTCAAGCTTATCCAATTAATATAAACTGATATAAATGGCCAACTTTATTGTATAATACGCAAATTGGTTAAAAAGCTTCATCTCCTAATTATACACACGTGTTCATTGCTGATGTATTTGATTCACTAATTCATTCATTCACATTTCTATGCGTACTTTGTTTTAGTATTCGAGAATGTTGAATATTCTCAAACACGCTACGCTAAGTAAATGCACAGGTTTAAAACAAACCTGCTAAACTGTAAATGCCAGTCCGTTTAGTGGTACTGCACGATATTTTTTATCATCATCATCCTCGAATATCGTGGAAAGATAAAATACTATGTTCTGAGTGAAGAAGAATGGTTCTGTTCACGTACAGCATGTATAAAAAGTATACTTGAAAACAGATTCACATCATAAGAATCGTCATTTTAGCTGTTGATTGTAAGAAAGTCTTGTAAAATAAAGAAAATGGATGAGCAAAATCAGTTCTGAATCTTATGGTGTACCTCTGTACTTAACTACACCATGGTCACGTTGTTGCTGAAAGTTGAATACAATGTACTTTAGGCATTACGTATTTCGTCTCGCTTTATATAAATGTGCTTGTGCATTGTGCACCTCCTTATAGTAATGCTAAGAAGCAAGATAGACTAGACAAGAACACACTACGAAGACACAGACATTATAATACACAATAGCTAGACACTAGACACAAGGAGACATGTAGGTAACAAAACAAGCTAAGAAATGCATTGTACCTGCGACAACCGTAGCAAATCTCATGATTGCTTTTGTTAAGTGAATCTCACATGCTAACAATACAGAGAAAAATTCGATACTACATAAAACACGAACTCACAATAATATAATACTAAAACCGCAAACCGGTTCTTCATACCCATACCAAGTGGTGAATTCGCTTTACTGATTAGCGCTCCTCTGGCTGTGCAACGTGTCAGGCAACTGACTTGCACTTTAACTTTAAAATACAGTTCAATTCTCAATTCATATATTCATTATTACATTTTCTCTGGATCTAAATGTTTAATTCAATATACCTACACAAGAAAAATCATTGTAGACATCAGCATAACATGTACCTTTGCTAACTAAGGCTAAAGACAAGGTATACTTAGTAATGTATTCTTTCCTCCGATCCAATTTATACTATTGCATTGCATTAGATCAGGTTAGAGAAGAAATGTTGAACAATATAATCAAAGCTACATTACTACACGTCTCATATCTGTATGTAAAGCTTAAAAACAAAAATGCAATAAAATATGTTGCTGTGTTTCATTAAAGAAGACTTATTCAAACTGAAAATTTTTCTGTCCAATTGTGCGCATTAGTATGTAGCTCCTGCGTAAAATTATTTTCAACTGAAATGCCTTTATAAAATTGCTTGCTAAAATTCCTATTGGTACTTCCTCTTTATGAAACCTATGTTAATATATCAAACTAAAATGAAATTGTTTTTAATAAACCAACTGCTAAATTAATAACAGTAATTTTAAACGATATTTCAAAATGATTTAAAAGATGAACTGACCTGTTTAATAAGATCTCTTTGAGCTCGAACATCTGGATTAGGATCTTCTCCGCCTTGAATTAAGCCACCACCAGATAAATTACCCCTTAAATGAGGTTCTCTAAGGGACGGGTTTAAGCTGGGACGTACAATACTATTCTGTCTATTGTTTACATAACCATCACTTTTAGAACTAGACACTCCTGGAGGAGCTCTTCCAGGTGAAGGAATTCCATTGGAAGTTTGCATGTTAGGATAAGCACCCGGAGCGTTAACTTGAGCGGGACGAGACGTGGAGGGAGACGTAGACGATCCAGAATTGAAAATCTTTGGTTTTTCCAGTATTCCAGCTCGTTTTTGTTCTTGTTCTAAATCTTCTTGTATTTTAGCGTAGAGTTTCGCTCTGTCTTCCATGTAGCGTGGAGGAGGTGCATTTAATGGTCTTGGAAATACATTTACAGCATTATTTAAATTATTATTATCACTATTAACATTACCTACATCATTTTGCTCTTTCGCTGAAAAAGAAAACACAAAAACGAAAATTAGTATACTACAAATAATTACTAATAAGAATCATACTAATGTATATTTTATTATTTCTTAATAATTATATTCAATTACCGACAAGCGCTGCTGGAGGCGGGGGTGGTAAATGTGGTGCTAAGAAAAGATCGGGTAACTTTTCATACACATCTTGAACTCCTGTACTAGTTCGAGCTCGAAGATCGGGGAGGAAAAACACCATCCCCACACATATCACAAAAAAACTCATGAGTATCAAGAAAAAGCAATATTTTTCCTTTGCCCGTCGACTTCGCAGACTCATTCTCCCCGTCCAGCTCCTCACTGAATACAAAAATCAGATATTCAGATTCAGATGCAATCATTCTACAAATGCCCCGAAGTCAAGTACGAGAACCCAGAAATCCTATAACTTTGTAAGGATTACTCATTCTATACAATATTCATGCATATGTGACACACAACACGCATTATGAAGTAAATACAGAAAGTTGACATTTTAAGTGTATAAAAATGATACTAGCTTGCAATCAACTTTACAATTTTTCTTATCAACATTTATCGACACATTAGTATATTATTAATCTTATGTATTATATTTAGATGGTAATAAGTTTGTTAACTTGATATTAGGTAGTCTCAACTTACATGCATTCATTCTAATCATCTTGTTAGTTTATTTATTGCTTTCTTGCTTATAAGTTGGGTCAGTCCTTCAGGAGCCTTCAGTTGCACTTATATTCAACTGAAGTGATGCGACGAAATTGTTACGATTGGATGATAAGTCGATGTTGGAATTATTTAAGTGTATGTTATTAAAATGTTATAAACTTTTAAAATCAACCTCACACTCTCAATAATCAGAGAGGACTTGAGGGCTACGTAAGCGATGGGATAAAAAAATATTTCTCAGGCATAAGGAACCTATGGTGTATTTACATATACTATACTGTTTGTTGAAGTCTAAAAATAAAACCATTACATCTTACACGCTTGTCATTGAGAAAACAGTAAAAAAGTTGCACTTGTCTTTATGTAATCATATTTCCATTCGATAGGACAGTTACTTAGTCTTGACAGTTTTGAATCAGCACAGCTTGAAGACACACAACAGAGCAGTATAAATATACACGAGCAAACATTTTAACAGTCTTCAGCAAATAATAAAACTTTTGCACCAGACGGCAGGTTCAGTCGGCACAAATCACATTTGTGTTTCGAGTTTTCGCATTGGATTTTCGCAGATGTTAATAACTAAAGATAAGTTTGTGTATACTTATCTTTTCGTCCGATTTATACACATTTCACAGCAGAAGTACACGTTTTCATCGTTTTAACACTGATATAGTCTCGCCTGGCAGGCAATTAATTGCTTTAGGACGGGAGTTAGATAGCTGACGTAGCGTACTCGTACTTCGTACTGCGACACGTGGAATCTCAGGTAAACCTGCAAGTAACATACAACACATAAAAACATTAGTACATAAAACTTACACAGTATAAATATATATTTATCTATATACTGTTATAATACTTTATATACTATAATGTAAAGATAATTGTGTTTATTAATATATTCATATTCTAAGCAGTACTGTCGCAATGAACTGAATAATTTATAACCTACGTGTTAAGTGTGTTTATGTGTTTTGTAACAGATTTCGACTGCAACACAAAAGCAAGTAGTATTAAAGTGATAATAAGTTACGTAAAAGCCAACATAGATCCGACTATTGTCAAAAATAGGTAAAAAACTATATTCAGATGTATATTGCAGAATTATTTATTCATGCTTTGTTCTGGTAGCACAATATGAAAATACCTACTACATCTTAAATATTTCAAATTCAAACCTCGGAAAAGTGGACACTATTTACTTACAATTGCATATACAACCCACTACAAGTAGGTAGAAACAATTAAGCAATACTACCTAGGAATCTTGCTAAATAGAATGACTATTTTTGCTTTTATTGTTTGTATGTTATGTATCTATGTACGTGACATAATTTTATACAGCCGATTATTGCTCATGTAAGTATTACATCCGGACCATGAGAAAATATAAATGCTATAAGCAAGCATAAGCAAATACAACAGAACTTACGTATGTATAAGGCTATCGCTAAAGATTATTGTAATAAAATATTCTAGGCTTGTAATAATATACTAATATAATATGCCATTTTGTACCTTTGAACTATACGTATACTGTACTGTGTACACTACGTGCACTGTGCACTCATTCTGTGGTGTACTGCATGCTTCTTACTTTAACAATTTAGCACGCTAACAGTTAACAAGAGAACAAGACTTCATGTGAAATCGTAAAGAAAAGTGCATGTACCGTATGTCATATCAATGTATGCACAACACATATACATACAAAACAAGGCATTATTGTTCCAATTGAGCAATTCTAATTCCATTGTACGTTCACGTAACGGTCATTAAAACTTTCGTTGCTTATTTTCACTTTTGTAGACATCCTCAATCAGTTAAAGGGTTAAAATACAAAGAGCCTAGCTCACCTACATAATAAATATATCAATAATAGTAACTAACAACGAAATACAGTTATGCATGGTATACGTATGTATATGTACGTATTAATACACAAAAATATATGAAGACAGAGCTTCATATATTTTCAAGTTATATCTAAAGAATACTTTAATGCTTTAATCAAAAAACATCTGCCTAGTATTATTTCTACATTGTTACTTTTTACTCACTATGCTCATATCAAGAGCATAAAAAGTTTCCTCAAAAAGTTGCAAAAGATATAGACAATCTAATATGACCCGTATATCAAACAACGCAATTATAAAAGAAATATGTACAAACACAAACAAAATCTGCGTACAAATGTAATGAAGATATTCGAAGATCATAAAACACAATTTACTTACCATACAGGTACTACAATCGAGAGGTTATTGATAATGTGGACAGATACAGTACTCTCATTATTCATGTTGATTGCTCGTGTAAGTGCTAAGATAAAGATTCATTCACATAGGTAAATGTCTTATTACAGCTGACGTGATGAGATAAGTTGTTTATTTCCTTGAAGAAAAGTGCAATCTTAAAACTGAGTGTGTATTGCGTATCACCCACATCTACTACACGTTCTTAAATTATTTTGATAATTTATGGATGGCTTTTCTAGAGTCCTTCAGTAACATAACATTGACTTGATATCTGATATGTGAGTCCAACAAACTGCAATGGTACTTGCGGTTTCTTCCATTAAATATATATTGATTCATTCAACAGACAACTCGTGCAGTCGTGCACCTGCGAAATATATAAACAAATGAATCATTGCAAAATATGGACATGACTCACAAAGTTATCCGAATGTACAAAGATAAGAAATGATTATGCTATTAAAATTAGAATAGATTCTAATTATCATGATCAATAAAAAGTGTCAAAAATAAATTACAAATATGTTTACGCAGCTGTCATTAAAATAAAATTCTAAAATTGAAAATGTAAATAAATAAA
>JAQFYB010003148.1:0-20727 GCA_034694085.1 Pogonognathellus longicornis | reverse complement strand
GATGTTCGTTATCTTTCCTTACGTTCCACTACTTATATTCAACTATCACATAATCATTCCATGCTCTTTTCGACTGTGCCCTGCACGAAAAACTGAACGATACATTTGTTTTCCTTATAGTAACACACAATTTCATCGAATACATAAATTGTGTTAAAACTAACATAAAAATAAACTTAATTTATACTCCAGACACAAGAGAACACATCAAAGAAGCATTTTTAGCAACAGTAATGCATTCACATCCAAGTGCACACATACATATCAAGTAGCTATTCGATTTAAAAACGAGGTCACCGTCTGTCAAAAATCAAACGCACAGAATAATCAACACACATACACGGACACTATGTTTTTATAATCCTTCTAATACATTTCCATTCCATCTATACAGTCACAAAAACTAAAGACAATTCTACACACTTACTTATAATGACGCATTTACGCCTCCAGTTGCAAATACCCGTCATATTGAACTGAAAAGTTTTCCTGACTACAATCCATACACTACACTTTATCTAGGTATGTGTAATGTATGTAGGAGTAATAGGTAGATCTACATTAGTATTAGTAAAAGAAGTATTACTTATATACAGATAGCGAATTATGCATTTCTGTTGATAACATTGCATTTAACATTAGGTGCACCAAGTCAATTTAACTATTAAAGTGACATAACACGTAAGTAAGCGAAGCAATGCGATGTCATGCAATGACATGCCACGCCACTAAATTCTATAGTACGTACGTGGCATGCCACCCTCTGAAAGGATTCTCCTCGTACATTTTTAATTGTCATTTCATTTCATTACGTTATTGACAATAGAGCGGCACACTATGTGCATGTACTTTGCTACTCATACCATACATTACTATTACTACAACCACTTCTTTAGAGCCAGTCCATATGTTCATTGTGTTATGTGTCACACACATTGTAATAATATAAACACATCGAGAATTCTAAAGCTAAAGCAAACAGTCAAGTCAACAACTCAAGGAGACAAAGCTTCAAATAAGCACATCATATCAAATCAACAGAAACACACCTACTGCCTAAATACTCACGGAATACCAAATTAAACAAAACAATGGCCACACGTACGTACACAATAATACTACATAAATACATTTAGTAATGTCTTAGTTGAAGAATAACTAGCATTCTCCACTATGTTATCAACTGACGGGTCTAAATATTCAACATTCAAGTATATTAAATATTATACTAGTAAATGAACAGCCGACAAGACACAATGTACTTACTAGTGCTGCTGTTTATATATAATGTGTTCCCTTGTCAAACGTTTTCTCTTTTGCCCATAGAATAAGAAATAGGCCGTGTCTCGTTGTTCTTCGTTTTCTAGCACTCTCTCAAGTCAAAGTCAGTCTCTCTCTCTCGACGAGTCTGGAATTCACTGACTCATTCCCGTCTCATCAACTCTTTCGGAGCAATTTGACAGAGCGCCTACTAAACCCATACCCACGTCTACACCACACCACCACCACATCAACAACCAAATATTTTCACTGTGGAAATATTCATAATAACACACTATGCTTTGTACTTGTGCATTCGAACCATTTCCTACACGATCAAACATTTCCTCCGCGTATATATATGTAATATTGATAGATATATTTATATTATGTGTTTCTAGGTTCTAACTACCTTTGTATATTCTGCAAACCTCATTGTCCTGTACTTACAGTACAAGTACAAGCATCACAGTAAGAATTTTTACAACTGAAGTGTAAAAAATGGCTGTATTAATATTTATTACGCCATGCGTTGTGTCTAATCCTAATATTGCAGTACAGCCAAAGAAATGAATGATTTATCAATGATCAATCATGAATTCCGGCTTTGTCCCTAGATATACTTACTATGTACTAATAATAAATATATACACAACGAATCCGATACTTAATAAATTGTTGCAATAATGAACGTGTGGCATTACTAAAACTACTACTATTCTTTAATACAATATAGCATGTGCCTTGTGACTTGACTTGTTTGATGTTTTGAATGTACATCATGGAGTGGTGATGATTAGAGATTAAACATTCCACAGGATTAGCTTTAAGAGAGTCTTCTTATTAATCAGGAAGAGACCCTGAAGGAATTTCGATTCAATTCTTTACATATTTTCTGTGATGTTCCCCCAGGTATAAAATGTAATATGATATCCTTCCCTTACCACCACGAGACCAAAGCACGACAGATGTGTATATAGTACACAAGTACCTTGTGTTTTATATCAACCGAAGAATGAATCGTATGTGTATACTATACACACAAACACATCAAAACAACAGCGATCTCTCGAGTAGCAACAATAATAACAATGATCATAATTCATACAGGCAGGCAGTATGTCCCCATTATACATACTTCTACCCTTCTCGCCTTAAGCTACATACCTGAGCAAACTTATTATATAACATTGCCATCTTGACTTATTGTTAATGTGACATTGCATTCGTAGATGGAATGAAATTAAAAGTATGAATGAACTGGGGTCCCTATATATGCAAGAAAAATATACCTACCTCAGCCCGGCACACCAAACCAAGTTTTAAGTCAATTCAAAAAAGACGCATTGGCTGTAGCTGTAGCGTATACTCAGAAATAATAATAATTACACACGAAATGTAATATTACAAGTTTCATATAGTACTTAAGTATACACGCGTTAGACAAGTAAAACCATGTAAAACTGAAATCAAGGGGTAAAGGAAAACGACAAGACTGTTGGAAGTTGGAGCCGGGAGAATAGGTAATGAGTCTGTGTGTTAGTAGGACACTGAGAGTTTTCCACGAGACACGATGAAGAAACAATGAAAATGTCATATACAACATGACAATGAGGGAATTGTGTGTAAGTCCTTTAAGTGTATATACCTTAATGTACATGTGTGCACTTAATATTAGGAGAGTTTGGACAGGACAGAAGCATACGGCCACCTAAATTCCAAATGCAGAGACTTGAAGACCATTTTTCATAGATTTGTGTGTAATGTGACTGGAGAGTCAGAGAGTTGCCTTCTAGCTAGTAGGAGACCCCTTGGGACATGACATTCGCTATGAAATGTGTTTTTACCAATGCAACGGGAATATGAATGCACCAGACTTGACAAAACGATAGACTGCCACACTGAACATTGGGACAGGACACGGACGGCGACATACGACCCTAAACACTGTCGCCTTCTCAAGAGATGCCTTCTTCTTCTCTCTTTCTCGTTAGTGTACTACAATCCCATACATACTAAATTCTCACGGAGAAAAATCACAGACCCCTTCTTGATCCTTTTACATTCATACAAAGATACTTTTACAAGACTTTTCCTCATCAATAATAAATAAACCCTGAAATGTCTTCTATATGTGTCAGCATCTTTTGTCTTGACAAGCTTGGAATTTTTACTAAAAAATAAAATAAATTCTCACGTGATATAATAATAAGAATAAATTTTACATTCAAAATTTTTACGAAGATTGGTACCTATTAGTACTTAAAACTTACGTCCAAGATTACATTTTCTTTAACCATGTAGGTTTGTATACTTCATACGCCCGAACCTTGTAAGTAATGACTATGAAAAACTTTTTTGCAGTGAAGAATAATGAAAAAAATTGATTTTACTTTGGGACAAAATAGTGTAACAATTCTCTTGGAGTAAATTCAAACTTCTCGGAAAGAAGTGTGTAAAGTGTGGATGCAGTTGTGTTTAAGTAGTATGGACTTGAATACATATGAAGAGTATACGTATATATGTGTGGTAGTAATGTGCTTTGGAGTGTGGCATGACAAAGCATAGCCGATAGCCCATGTCTGACTCCGATTTCTTCCGGTATGGAAACACATATCTCTTCGCTTCGGTCATTACGTCCTTGATGGACCAACTCTTCCGGGTTATCTCACAAGGCACAAATCCCGGATTTACTCCTAACTCCCGTCTACGACTCCACTCGACTCGCTCGCCGTATTTTACTTAATGTTGAGTGCACAGTCAAGAAACATGGACACATTTCTACATACATACTAATACACTATAGCATACAACAGATTCTGTATAACAACCAACCCTACATAATATAAACATCACAATGTAGTATTAGTATGTATGTAGGTACTCATACTTACATATAATATAGGAGGACCTTATTTTATATTGTGAATCCATTGAATTACTTTTAAGCTTGCTTTTAGCTCAAGCTCTTGCCTCTTTCTATAGCCTTGTAGAATGAGTACACACAATTTTTGCGTGAAACTACTGGGTGATGTACATAAGAGTTGATCTAGGATGGAAATACCAGTTAACAGAAATAAGCTCTGGACTTTACTTAACTACTGACCCATGAGTTAGGGACAGCACAGTCGGAAATGAGATGAAGAGACACAGCAATCAGATCTGTAAATCGTACGAAATAAACGATTCCTCGCTGTCTGCGAAATACGCTTGCAAACATAACACTACTACTCGGAACGAGGGATCACATACAAATATCACTTAATGAGGTCAAATACCCGCAGGAAGGAATTCTAAAGGCAATATCCTCATTTTGACTGACACACTGAAAATAGTAAACATTGCCAATATTTGGAATTTGCTATATTGATTATAACTTAGAAATACAACAAAATTGTTTCAATTGTCTCCAATACATAAATGTATGTAAAATAATATCCTTGTAATAGAATGAATTCTTTCTAGTTCTAAATAAAATGAATGAAGTAACGCTACCTACAAAAGTCGATATAATATACAAATTCTGATGATAAAAGGTTTTGAGTAAGCATCACAAAAGTTGTGGAACAAAATAATAGTTGCAAATTGACAAAAGTTTTACTTAAATGTTAAATGTGTATATAATTTGTATAGGTAAAGCTTTCAAAACATTTTGTCTGTTGTGTCGGGTCGTTGTGTCATTGAATTTGTTCATTTGCTTTGGTTTTCTTTGAGTGAAACTGTTTTGAGTAGTAAATAAGAGAATTGAGTGTTGTGAAAAGTGAGGGGAGATGAGTTGGAAGAGTGTGGGGAATGGAAGTTGAAGTGACGGAAGGAAATGAGTAACAAATAACATTGTCGGAGAGAGAGAGAGAGCGGCTCCTTTTTACCGTCTCAACTGTATCAACTTCTTAAAACATCGAAACTCGATAGCCATGTTTCCTAAAACATTCTTACTTACAAATACAAATGTGTCTCATTCAGTGCCATTTTCCTCCTCTTCAGTATCTCAACTAAGTATTTGGTAAATAGTTTGTAAAAAGAGATTCAAGAAGTGAAGAATGGATGAGAAGAGCATAAAAGATGACATGTTTCTTAAACGATGTCGTGCCGCCGTCTGTCCTTCCCCGCCCCTTCTATCTCTATCTACGCTCACAATCAAACGGCAACACAACTACTACTTGCAATACCAACATCACAGCAACAGGACATCCCAAAACATACACAAATGTATTACAACTTCATCTACATAAATAACTATAGCAAATACACCATACTTCCCCACTTTCAACATAAGTAATAATGTAAACTTCTCAATTGACTTTTCCACTATACCATAACCACACTCCGGCTAGAATACTGCTCCCATGTATAATACCCACTTCTTTCGGTTCATTCACAATTTTATGCTCAATTTTGGCGAACACGTGGGAGAACCGTTTCTAACACCTTTAGTAGCAGCACACTCCATGAAAAGTAAAACCAGATTTTTCCTCTTGCACTACCTACGTATGAGTTTTCAACAGAATGACAATCTATCAAAGGATTACACTACAATCTAAGACAATGTCAATATTTTTTATCAAAAATCAAGATTTTTAACATAAGATTGTCAAAATTAAAGTGTTGCTTTATTATTAATTACTAAATCGTCAAAAAAGATCACTTTATCTCTATCTGTGTGTATAAGATAAAAAACATTTTTTCAAAGCAAGTCAAATTAAATGTAAGGATCTTAATTATTTCATTGGTTCAAATAGGGATAAATTTTTATCAAAAAATACAAGCATACTTCTTTGCAGAATTACAATTCAAAACATGTTTTAACAGAATCATTTGAGGTTATTTTAAGTCTACCCGTTCAATACATGGACAAACTGTATTGACTTGAATAGCTGCTTGTGTGTTATTATCAAGGTTTAAACTTATAGGAGATTTTGGTTATGTTATTATATAATAATAGGTGCAAGTACCAGTCATAAGAAGGTACCGTACAGGTAAAAATAAGAAATAAATAGACAATGTCATTCTAAGGACTTGAAAAAGAGTAGAGTACATTAAAAGACTGCAGGAGGCGAGGCGAGAAGCTTGGGTCGTAGGTCACTTCTTGGTTATTCAATAGGACAGCATGAGATGCGGGTGAATTTTAAGTTCAGTTGACTTTCCACTCGTTTGACACACATGAGTCCATATGGATTTATACACACAAACACAAATACATTAAAGAGACACTCGTTCCTACCTATTCTTATTCAGTTGAGTTGACTATTACATTAATAAATAAATATGAGACATTACTCCACACAACTACAGCATATGTATAATAATAAGTATTCCTCCTTAGATTCCCTCTGTGTACTCGCAGTCACAGTCGCAATGAAGGGAAAACACACAAAAAAATCAGTCAAGCCGAGCTTTGCTTACTTGAAAGTCACAATAATAGTAAGAATAAGAATCTTAGGACAAACACGCAGAAATACTTGAAATAGACTTTAGTAGTAGAAAAAAATCTCAACATGAGAACATTATGGCACTTACACATTATATATCCCATTATTACCATTATAATATTTGAATTACATTGAATTCCCGTAGTTGACATTTCTACACAGAGAATAGCTGGTAAATAAATACATACTGTACAAATACACACGTAAATTCATAATAGGTAGGGACACATGAAGACGTTCTGAAAGAGGAGGTCCCTCTATACTAAAAATATCTTATTGTATATCTCGCTTAGGTGAGTTCTTCTTAAAATCTTCGCATTGCCTTCATTTCCCTGCATTTATTTACTTCACACAGAGAGAGAGACTCTCCTTGGACATCCCAATTCATATGAAAATACCACAATAGCAACTATTACGTCTTTTACCCTGAGAAAAATAAAAGCAGAGCTGATACTATTATAATAAACCACAAGTGTCCATTTTCACATGTGTGTCGTATGTGTAGTATTCTCTGTAGCCTACAACAGAGCACAAGTGCTCTATTCAGTGCAGAGTCCCAGTCAAAAGAAAAGAACAATAATAAACATTGCTATATAGTAGGCTACAATACACAAGAAGTCGAGTCAACAATGATAGCAATAATAATAGAGGAGGAGAGTCGGAGCAACACATTAGATTTACAATTTACATCATAGATTATAAAGTGGACGGAGCTACTCCCATATAAATCAGTGACATGGCCATAAATGCATTACTCTCGAGACAACACACTGACTATGACTCTCTGACTCTCTGTGCGAGTCAGAGAGTCCCACTGAAATAATGGCATTCGACTTTGCTCTACCAGAACTCTCTACTACTTATTTACTTGTACATGAACTCAACTGCAAACCCATTACTACTGTCCTACTACCATACTACTGTCTTTCTTTCTTCCATTAAAGCTTCTCTCTCTCACACACACACACTCTTTGCTACTTGTGTGCACCAGAATGTTAGTTAGTGACTTTCTTACACTTGGAAACACACACAGTTCATATATTATCGTAAATATGAATATGAATACAAAGCTGACAGTTCAACTCGTGTCAGAGAGTGAAAAAGAAATAAATGGTGAGACTAGTAGCTCATGTATAACAAAATATATTAAGAAGAAATCTTTACCTTATACCTACATAGTATATTACATTCAAATAGGTTAAATAAGAATCTTCACAACGCACTTAAACTGGCTGAGATGAAATTCTCTGTGTAAAACTCATTTCATAGCAATATTAAGTACCTACCTGCTATGTTAGACATAATACACTTACTGAAAACTTTATACAGATAGTGCAACTGAAGAAAATATACACACAAGTATCAAGTGAACGATTTCCTTTCAATTCAATTCAACTCACCATTACCATCGTCTTCATCATTGAACTATTATCAATCTTATTACATTACACATACAAACTATTCTGTATACAGCTACGTATATTGAACTCCCATTTAGAATCTCTTGTAATAGTTAGGTAGGTAGGTATAGATAAACGGTTTATATTGTTCTTCCTTCTGTAGAATATCTCTTTGCACTGCTTTCCATTCTTTTCTCATCGATCATCATGATTTCCCAATAGTACATTATACTGACATGACATTCAACTGTAGAGATACAAATACTTGTAGGTAAACTACTCATAAGTACATAGAAAAGAGTTGCATACTCCAGTCGACCCACACTACTCACTTGGTGCTACTGCTTACAAGAAATAACATTTACTGTCATGACATGCTAGGAGTATATACATATTGTAGAAATACAATAGCACACATTGTACTACATAGTGTATAGCAATACACACATTACACATACGAAACTGTTTTGTACACAAGTGTGCTAGAAAAGCAAAATGAGCCAAGGCAAAACAAGGCAAGGCGACTTATACGTACATTACATTGTACCATGCCATGCCACCACCAACTGTAACAACATTAGCCACAATCTGCTATTGTTGGACAGACAGCCGACCGAAAAACTCCATAACAGAGACAGAGGAAGACTAATTGAGCCACATTGTGCCCATTGTAGTCCCATCACTCCACCTTTTGTATACCTGGACACTAACTATGTCTTATTTTCCTAAAGTAGCGTTATTCAACCAAAGATTCTTTCATTCTACTACAAATATCAACGTGTATCATTCTGACATGCATTTTAGTAGCTGTTTGTGTGTATAAGAGTTTAAGCAATTTACAAATATCTTTTAAAATGTTAATAAATACCTAATGCTGAGAAATACGGTAGAAAAAAAATGTAAAGTCAAAGTACTAGACGTATATGATGTTATGTAGGTAGTAGTAGGGGAGGTTTGAATTTGAAGTGCATGTTTATAGGTACTGTAAAGAGGAATTGTAAGTAGCAGATGAGTTGAATGCAGTTTAAAAGTCAATCGTCAGTAGTAAAGAGTGTAAAGTCAAAGGTTGAGATTTTTGCATGAGACACGACTGATTCTTGATTGCCTGACACAAATAGCTTCACCCTTTCCTCTCTCAACTCGACTTAAGTCATTTCTTTCATTCCCATTTGTTAACTAAATGCTGGCTGTATGTATCCATGTGAATATATTATGTACTGTCAAGTTTTTAGATACGCATACGTATATACATGTTAATGTATGTGTGTAGTGTAATGTACAGGCAGTACTGTATAGGTATGCTATGTTCATGAATACTTACATGAAAATATTCAAAATGTATGTAGGTATATATTATGTACAAGTAAAGGTTGATTATTGTACGTGTGTGTAGTTGTGTTTGGTTCTTGAGTGTGTCTGTCTAAAGACGATTTGAGTGTTGAGACACAAGGAGACATTTGTTTGTACACTTATTCAGGATGTCTCTCATCGAGCGGCTAAACTCATCTGCCGCATTCCACATTCCTCACCATTCATTAGTCGTAGAGTTTTTACATGAACAACACAACACAGTACATGACTCCCTCATATTCATTTTCTCATCTCATCACAGCCACACTGCAGCAGAAAGCAGCAGCCGTCCCAAGAAGAAGAACAAGAAGATGAGCAACTCACCTTTTCCTAATGAAACTCATTCTGCATGTCTCTGCTGTGTAAAGACTTAGTGTGCTGCTTCGGCTTTTTCTTTCCTCTCAAAAAATATATTACTATGCATGACTCGCACTAATTTACTCTCAGAGCTGTCATTAACGAATACAAACAAAATATCAGAGCACAGAATACATTCAGGCAAACAGAAACAAGTTCAAAAGTCTCAAATGCAATGTTAAGCAACTTTTTTAGCTATGTATGCTTCATCTGTATAAGTATTTATGTATGTAAAATGTAAACTACAAAACACAGAGTGTGTAGTGCATTATTACACTACTTTAAGAAAAATAGCTTAAAAATGCCAGATACATATTACTACAAACTCTATCTACAGATTTACGAATGACATTACATAAAATAACATTGTGGAATTCCGGATTGTTGTGAGAGACGCAGCACACAACAAAATTCATCGACTAAAAGAGAGACATAAAAAGAGTATACTACACGTGAGATATATGAGTCTAGTGTATTTGTAAGTTTTTGACTTGCCCAGCTATATGTCAGGGAATATACGAGACACAACTGCGACACTCACTCACTCTTACTCACAGGGAGTAGCTAGAGTGGCCTCACATAATTTCCCATTCAATAGAAAGCCAAAGTACAGAGAATCTCTGAGAGACACAAGAAAAAGTGTAGTAGTAAATACATTCAGACATTGATACACTCCGAAAGTCCAGGAGAGTGTGCATATTGTAGTACACAGTGTCAGTGTCTACTTTTCTTAAGGTTAAAACTTCTTACACATGCATTATAGCTACAGAAAGAAAGATCATATATAGTAGTAGGGAATCGCGTTGTATATAAACTGAGCCCGTCCACTTGTCACAATGTCGTGCACTTGACCCCCTGCTGATGATTGCAGCAATTTTGAACATCCTAAGCAAAGTGTTGTACTAAACAAAGTATATATACATACAACACCAGTACAGATCCAACAGTAGTATTAAATGCTAGTGTACAAGTACACGAATACTAGGTATATACAGCACAAGTAGATAGATTGTGTTTTGTGTTCCGTTTTGTTGTGCTATCTGGTAGCTCTCGAATGTCGAGTCGAGTGTCCAGAAACCGTTTTTGGGAAAGTTAATCCGTCTATATACAACACAGCGGGAGACTGGCACCAACAAAACGCCCCCAAAATCCATGGCATTCTTCTTCCTAATTCCAATGTGACCCAACTTGCTCTAAAGCTCCTTTAAACTACACACAACACATTCCCTTACTTACTTACCTTACCTTTACGTTACTTTACTTCTCTTTTGCCTTTTAGTAGTCTCCGTCCTATCCTACTACTAAATGTAATGTAATCTCACAGTAGTTCATTACACTTCCACACTATTCACGACATACTAGTCCTCCTCTATAATATCTACCCTTCATTTCACACTAACACACACACGACACTTAACAAAATCCATACAACAAACTATGACCCGTATTACCGCAATACATTCTTTACCTCATCTCCCTTGTACTAATTCTACTCACATAGCTTCTGTTTCAATAATATTGAAGCAATCGAACTTTTGTTTTTGCAACTATTTGTTCCCAACTTTTGTGATGCTTACTCAAAACTGTTTATCATCAGAATTTGTATATATCTACTTTTGTAGGTTATATTTTAGCAAAATCGTGTATTTTGTTTAAAACTAAAATGAATATTGTAATCAATAAGATAATGTAGACTACATAATATTATTCATTCCTTGAGACTTATTTCATAATACCTATGTCAAATCTATTAGTATTTAATTAATTTTGTTATCAATTTCTGAGCTCAAAGTAAACTAAAATGGTGAAAATATAGCGAAAACGGTCTAGGTAAGTGTTTAGAGTGAACATAGAACATGATTTCATTCTTTACTCTTCCAAAAAAATTCTTCCATCTCGCAAAAATGTCAAATCAAAGTGGATTGCTTCCTTAAAAGCTAACGGATACATTTGTTGACTACAATAATTATTTTTCAATGAATCGAAAAGCACAAGACACATTAAATTGAAACCTACCTACTACTTTACTACGATACAACGAAAACTACAACAATAGATTATGAAGGAAGCGAAAGCTATTAATGTTGGATTAATATTGAGATTTTAAGCAAACGGTTGATTCACGTTTGTCTTTTTATTATTATAGGTCAATAGAACTTAATTGAGCTCAACACGGCGTGCTTAACTACAAAGAAAGGAAGAACAAAGTGGTGAATACAGAGAGATAAGTATAGGTAGTGCCTATAAATAATTATACTGTCTAAAATCCCAAATTCCTTTTTTATATGGACAAGGAACGACATACATAACATACATGAAGTGACGATCTTGAGGTAAAGAATGATAGAGGCAGGTTAGTTTCATTTTAAGTATAGACTACTACTGCTGGTGCTGCTACTGTTAGTGTGGAACAGCAAATTATTGTAAGTAGTAATTGAGAAGTGGCAGAGAGACTGTTTTCGAGAAGGTTAGACTAACAATAAGTCAAACGACTATCAGATATCAGATATGAGTTGAGCGAGTGACAAAATTATGTTTTCGAGGTGTTGTAAACGTAAACGTTTCTTAGATGAGATGATTAAATGGGAGGTTGGCAGGGCAGGCATGACTCTTTTACTTTACTACGATAATATTGTAGTTTTCTAGTGCTATTGTAGCGCATACTTTATATCAATACATAGTTAAACCTTCAATACATCGTGTATTCTAAGTAGAAATGCACCTTGGTCTTATACAATATATACATAATAGGTAGACACTATTAGTTAGTACCTATGTTAACTCTTTAGGTATTTATACATTGCTACTACTACATTATAGTGGTGCACAAACACAATGCTTTTGTATTTTGTACAAAGATTAGATAAACTGTTTTTGACACAGAGTGCTACTATTATATAGACTGAACGAATGGTAATAAAAAACTACGAACACCCACAATCGTCTATGTTTGCACGATGCGATCTTTTATCAAGCTGAATAATACTTTCGTTCGTGTAACTCATAATAGCTATAATAATAATAATCATATTAATAATAATCATACACTAAAAGGGTAAAAATATATAAACCCATTTACCTAACTAAAGTATTTACTTGAATAAGGGAATAGTAGTACAGTACAGATAATGCTTATGTGTTTTGAAAGGGCATTGTTACTGTGAATAGACATAATTGTACACAGGTTAGGTATATATGCGCACAAGATGTGAAAAATGGATAAATATATAGATTGGTCACAATAATGTGATAATAAGGTTAATTGTAGTAAAAGAAAGGGTCTTTAATAGCGATTACGAGACTAATAAATTATAATGATAAAAATTAAATTGAGAGATAGGTACGTAGATACTAATAATATGATTAAAAGAATGCTAGATGAGTTTATTAGATACAAATACAAATGAAAAGGTGTTTTCTTACATTATGTAGTTTATAGTAGAGTCCACAGGCGTTGCATACCGGCTCTCCGTTCTGATTCCGTCTCCATAAGGTGGTCGTTGTCGTTTTGCAATTTGCACAACTCGTCCCAGCTCTTCTTGCCGCTGACTGTAAAACAAAAACACAATTACTCGTCTTGCAAACTTTTTATTTGTATTAAATCACCACATTATTGCACAATCGCCTAAACATTAATTTAGTCTTGCCCTAGCAAAACCAAACCCATTAATTAGCAATAAGTACATACATACACTTCTGAAGTACAAATTGTCTGTGACTAATCACCAACTGAGTAATTCGCAACATTTTGCACATCGAAAGTTAAACGAATTATTAAAACAATCATTGTAATTACTTTTTATAACTGAAATCGACGACTCATCTGTATGATTTTAAAATAAGGATAAATTCCCAAGTGCAGACTTAAAGCATGTGGATTTTTAATTTAAAAATCTCTAAGCGATCCATTCTAAGCACAAATAATCTGAGAATCGAATATTGTAGAGACATTTCTTTTAAAATCCAAAGTAAGTCTCAATTTTCAATTAGGATGTCATCCCTGTTTGAACTAAATACTCTCTAAGCCTGTCTCATCCTCATTCTCAAAGAAAAGAAGTCTATCATCAAGTGATCTGCCATGGTCCTTCTATACAGTATTTGTATTTCTATCCATTTCCAACGAACAATAAGATAATAAGCGTGCCTGTTTCTGGTGTTTCTCTTGAAAAGTATGCGTCTGACTTGAAAAATGTGTAACTCGACCTACAGGACTTGAAAGATTACCTTTGTCTAGTAATATCTCAACCTTTATGAACTTATTTCCCCATAATACACTACAAACATGTCTAAGTCTCATAGTTAGAATAATACAATAGCACTTGCCTCTCTATCCTCTCTGTCCAAACATTTCATGGTTGACCTCAACTCTGTCATCCCATGTCTAAGCCAACAACAATAATAATATGACAGAGACGTAGACAAATCACATGAATAAAATAAAGCAACTCTCCAAACCTATACTACACATACTAAAACTTATACACTTTACTTACAGTACAATATAAAAATCGTACTGTTAAATCCACGTGTAGTTTTTCGTATACCTACTACACATACACTCCTCAATAGCAATAATATATAAAGAAATATTTTTATACAGCATGACAAATGGCGAGACAAGAGGCAAATGCATACAGGACTCATGGAATTGACACACGAACACAAGAAGCAAACCTTTTTATAGCTACAAAAGGTAAGTTCTTCATTTTGTCACAGCCTCTTACTTAGTTACTTACTCTTTGGATACTCTACTACTCCTTAGTGCATTAGCAGACTACAATAGACCACTGCAGAGAGTAGAGACTGTAAAATAATGTGAGCATTGTCATTTCATTTTGTAGCAGGGACAAGATATTGCAGTATACATAATGGTGTGGTGGCACTAAAGTATCTGTGGTGACAGAGTTACATGCAACAACCAAAAGAGGATTCCTACTACATACTTGAGCAAAATGGGATGATGGAAAATTAGGAGACTCTTTATTTCTTTCTTCATACAAGACAAGACGAGACGAACACAATGCGCCATGTAACAGACATTGTTATACTTTATTGTCAAGCAGTTTGCATTGCATTCGGATTAACAGAGTATAAACCCACCTTTACTAATACAATATTGTAATACCTACACTCTTTAGTGTGTTGTATGTAGTACGTATATTATTTTCTCATGTCTCCTTTCCTCTCATCAACAATCCACGACTGGCTGCATTGCATTCGATTGAATTCAACATCTTCGTTCACTTAAATGCGGCTCAATGTCTAGTCTTTTATTTTATACTAACAACTAACTACTTAGACATACGGCAAGGAGTCAGACTGCTGTAACACATAAAGAGAATAGCTAGAGAATATCCTAATGCGCTTAGATATACAAATACTCCATGGATGAACAGCACAGATCAGATTTTATACAAGTGTATGACAAAAAGGACGAAATTTAGACGTATATTGTAATAATACATACAATTACAAACAGATATAGTAAAGTGCGTGTGTACAGTGTGTTCTGTACCTAAGTAGTATGTACGTACGTATACGTGGAGAATAAATGGATGAATAGTTTAGCATGGTGAATCCTTAAGTGTCTCTCTCTCTCTCACAGAGACTAACAAAGATACTTACTAATGCATGTAACCTACTAATATACCTACAGAAAGAAAACGTCTATGTCTAAGTCTAAGCAAAGGTAGTCAAGACGAGGAGATTAATATTTCTATAGTGCAGTGAATATCAGACGGAGAAACTAATGTACAGTATTAGGTATATTTTGTTCTAATTCATCAAGTGTATATAAGTATACGTGTAATGTAGGTAATAGGAATAGCTAGGAATAAGTAAATGTATTTGGGATTCACTGATGGTAACTGAAAATTGTCTTGTTGTATTTTCCGTTCTTTAATGTTCTCCACTCTATTAAGTACGAAGACGACGCTTTGAGTGTAGTATCTATATAGTAAGTAAGAAGTAGTCTTTGTCGTTTTTGGTTGTGTTTATTTTGGCTGTGTGGAAGAGAGCATGCTGGGGATATTACATTATAGTTGGTACTGTTATATTCAACGAGAAAATCGAGTCGACTTGCGTCTTCTGCCCTGCCTGGCTTGTCTAACCCCACCAAGAAATGGTAAAAGTGACAGAACAATAGTGACAAGTTGACATTTGTGTACTCAGACAAATGCATTGATGAAATAACCTACCAAATTCCAAATACGAATTTTGTAAACGTAAACCTGCAGAGCTCATAATAGATTTACCCAACTATTAATTACAAACCAAGAATTTGTGTAGCAATCCCATAGTTTGAGTAGTATTGACATAATTTTTATTTTCAAAATCATCCTGAACTGAATAGTCTTTGTACACAATGATGTAAAGCTCATAAAATCCCATTGTTAAGTTAGCAAAATAAAAAAAATCGAGTTTGGACTAGATCCTCGGGCTGAAGAAACTTATTTGGAATTTGCTACAATAGTATAGGAACACCTACGTGACATCCGTAGTGTTTCATACCCTTGAATGGTCATATCATCGAACTATATACAAATTGGTAAAGCAATAACGATGACAAGAAAGGCCATAATTTCATAATTATTTTAAATTATGACTAACTGTTGATAACCAAAAGTTTCACAATGATAAAGTGCTAAAGTTCTTGCGATTCGATATGGAAATAGGTATGGCATGGCAATTCTATAAACATTTTCATGAACGAGTCACTGCCATCACCAACTAAATTTAATATAAAGACATTAATCTATCTATCTGTGTCCTAGGCAGTGTATACTGTACATATATGAGTTTCTCACAAATTTTATCAAATATTATAATGCTGTGTAGTGTGATTGCTGCAATGCAACACAAGATAGATACTTCATCGCATCGTGCCCACTAAAAAACATTTGTAATATTATTATTATCGCTACAATGCATTACATATTAGCATTGCATTAAGTACAATTACCAGAGACGCATATGTATTTGCATTTACATGTAGTACTGTACTACAATGCATATAAAATATAAAAGAATGGATTCGAAAGAAAAGAGTTTTGGTTGTAGAGTGGTGGTGGTGGTGGTTGTGGGCAAAAAGAAATCAAAATCGATTGATTTATAGTAGAAAGGCTAAGAGGAAGGCTGAGTCGAGTGTTTGTGTGTAGCTCAGCTCGTGAATCGATTTCTTTTATGTGCATGGTGAACTGACTGAGTTCTTTGAGTCTTTCTGCTCATTCTGTGTAGTAGTAGTAGTATAGTAGTAAGTCCTTAGTTGTAGAGTAGGTATGCATGTGCCGTCCTGTCTCTTTTTCTCTTTTTTCGTAGCTCCTATTAGGTCTCCTCCTTCACAATCCAATCCCATTCAATTTCCCATCATCACACAAAACCAAACCATACCACTTTTTCACTTTGCCAACTTTCAACTATAGAAAACAGTCACTCGCATTGTTACATTGCAGTCTCAACATGTATAAAATATGAACAAGTAAACACACACTTTAATGGGTCCCTCTTCTACAGTCCTCGTCTACTAGTCTCTCGTGTCCTAAGTCAAATCCAAGTTTTTGCACGAAAGATTCTTCTCTCGGTGGTATACTAATACTCACCCAACACCCATCATCAAATTATCACTCAAACTTAGTATTGTTAGTATATAGATAGATAGGTGTGTTGGAAATTTTTGGCCTTATTTTCAATATTGTTTTATATTTTCAGAATTTCGACCAAGAATGGACATCTGTAATAGCTTCATGTAAACTCGAAATTAAATATTATATGAAACGAAATGCACTCTTTCCCCTTAATTAAATGTACAGCTAATGTGGGAGTTCATAATTGTTGTATATCAAATAGCAAGCCATATCAATCTACAATATGGTTAAACATCTAAAAAACTTTGCAATATTAGAAATCTAAACGGAAAACAGATTTATAAAAATATTCAGGTTAATCTAATTATAAATACTTCCACATGGATTTATAAATGAAAATAATTCCAATAAATGACAATAAAAGCTTCTACAAACACAAAAATCTGCATGCTAATGTAATGAGTATTGTAGGTACTATACTTGCTTCGCAAAGCTTTATCTTTAAAGTAGAGTATATAATGAAATAATAATTTTTGCAATGACAAACAAACAATAATGGTTTATCTGCACACATAAATAAAAACCTAGGTAAGTAATTAAACATAAACCAAACCTCTTATCTTCTATTCATTCTCTTTCTTTCACAATCGCATAACGTGGTAAATCCATAACGTATATTATATTATAATTATGAACTAGGTATATCTCTGTGTTATTCAGTCTCAGAATTGCATTGCTACACGCTTAAACACAACATCGAATTTCATTAAGAATCGCATAGAAAATCCCAGGAAAATAAAGCTAGTTTATTTAATATGGGGATCCCTTGCACGTTACTTGTAGCTTCAACCTGCATCGCTCACATACATACATCCACGACACAAACATCCACGAAAGCAAGTGATAGGAGTATGAATTATTTCTTCCTCCTTTTCCGCTAATGTGTTTTGCAATGCAATGCAATGCAGTTAACTCAAAGACATTAATCTCGACACTCTTTGTTTTCTTGCTGTGTGTATCTGTATTCTTACAACATTCATTAAGTCATTTCGTTTCATTCCCTCACACAGCTTATATTTGTATTGTAATAAGTGTATGCAGTATATATATACACTAGGTATACTGTATAAGTCAATTCAATGCAATGTGAAGGAAAACCTGGCTGGAACTGGAGAGGAAACCAAAAGGAACATGAGAATAATAATATACGATGCAATGCAATGGTAAATACAGATAGAGGGAATAGGAAGGAAGGAAGGATAATGGATCATCTATCTTTCTTTCCCGGTTTCTCGCTCGCTCTCTCGCCCACATAAAATAAAACTGCACACTCTCTCTGCACGTTATTTGGTTGTTTTACACACAAGAATATAATAACACACGCAGAGAGACTGAGAAACTGAGAATAGTGTCGTCGTGTAACTCGTGGGTGTAATGTTTGCCAAGCTGGATTGCATTGGTGTTGGTGAAATGTGTGTATTCAGCTTTTATATGTACACCAGGAAGGAGAGACTAGACTCTTCTTGCCTTTTGGGCTAACAATATAACTAAGAAGTGGAGAAAAGGGAAAAAGAAAGGTCTCAAATGCGCCTGTCTCACTTTTAATGGAGCTGACTTGACTCAGAACTGCTTCTTGAGCCACTAATGCGTCTCTACACTGAACAATCTACACTTGCTCATCGTTTAATCAATATCCGGTTGCCATCCGCATCAGATCATATCCTATATCATTAAAACCGTCGCCGAGAAAATGAGCATCCTCATCATCAAAACAACTTTAACCGAGTACACACAAACCTACAGTCTTATATAACTTATCTTTGCTTTCCCGATCTTTATTCAATTCGGTATTGTGCCTTTTCTGCCGTTATACACACAAAATACTTAATAACGATGTTTTTATGATAATATTTCTGCCCTTGACTTAGTTTAGTAGTTTAGTTAGATTTCTTAATCCGAAAAGACGAAGAAGAAGAGGCAAGAGCTCTTTGGTCTTTCAAAGTATTACTAAGACAGACAAAAAGATGACAAAGCTACCGCCAACTTGTTTTTCAGTGCTCAGAGCTAAGCAGAGACACAACCCAACAAGAACAGAATCATCTTGGATGAAACGTAATCCCAGAAAAAAGAAAATTCAATTGAATTGAAATCGTATCTCTGTCTGTGTGTAAGGCTTATTGTAACACACTGACTGAGTAAACCGAGAGAAAGACTCAACCTTTCCGTTTACTTAGTGTTATCACGAAGCTGAAAACAAATCTGTTGGTGGCAGATTGGGATAAAGTTCATTTCATTGTCACAGACAACAACCACTCTTATTATTGCAGTGTATTACCATGGACATGCCTCCACAGTGTATAAAATGTCAATTGGAACACTGTGTGTACTTATCTGTAGAATTGTTGTGTAGTAGTAGTGTGTATTAGTATTAGTGTGTAGTGTTAGCGTGTAGGCGAGTTCATTTCATGTCTGTCATGAGTTATGATGATAGTTAGTACAGAACAATTGTAGACTATTGTATGTATCTATGTTGTAGTAGTTTAACTTAAGGGCTCAGCTAAGGGTGGACGTGGACGAGAGCAATTTGCCAAGAGGTCACTGATACGAATCAACAGAGTCAGCCTAATCTCTCATTGTCCCAAACGACAATTCTGTATTATATACCTACACTGTTATGTACTCCGTCTGTACTTTACTACAAAATACACACGCATTGACTCTTAGTTACTGTTTTTCACTTACAGATACCTATTACATACACACTACACACACAGCATCTTTTCTCCAGTACTTAGTGTTAGTCATTGAACATCTCTATAATAGAGACATAGCAATATTATTGGAATACCAATACCTACATTAGTAGAATTGAAGCCTTAGCATTTTCCAGAGTACAACCATACATACAATACACACCTATAAAATAACACAAGGGTTGTACCAATAGCCTTAGTTACAGTAAAGCTGCATTATACGTGTGTATGGAAAAGAACCCTTCTGGATTGTGTGAGCTGTTATGTTGAGGTGGAGTAGGTACTCAGACAGGAGCACCATTACAAACTGACAAGTAAAGTACACTTCAAAATCTTCCCTGTATGTAACTTGCTGTATACCCCTGCACTAGTATTAAAGTAACTTAAGTATTATACACACGTTTTACTTTACAGTAGCAACAAAATGGAAATACATTATTATTGCCCGGCATAGGTAGGTAGTCTAGGTAGGGAACTTGCAGGCAGTCCAATACCAATATTCCATACAGTATGTGTAGTCATAGCTGGGCGAACTCAACTCAATTGTTGAGGTTGAGTTTTGATTTGAGCGAACTCAAAGTATTTCCACAAGGAT
>JAQFYB010003147.1:0-20729 GCA_034694085.1 Pogonognathellus longicornis | reverse complement strand
ATTGTTTCCTTGTCCAGTTTGAAACGTTTACGAAAATCCTCGACATTTTTTGTTATTGTTCCTCGCGACCCAAACATACTATGCACTCATTTCTTGCACTCATTTACTTAGCAGTTAGCACTCACCTTTACATTTAACAAAAACAATTATCCCAAATACCCGAACACACATGCAAACCCTATAGTAACAAAGTAACAATAACGGGTTGGAGGAACTCAGAGAAAGAAAGAATTTGTGTAGAGACATAATAATTTTTTCTTTAAAAGATGAGTTTTAACCATACCTTTACCATACTCACCTACCCTGATGTATTTCCGGATTCGAAATAATTAACTTCTATCGTAAAATTGACACCAGTTAGATGCCTGCATTAGAGCCGTATCAAACCAGAAAATAAACATCGATCTAGATGTGTTTTTGTTGCAAAAAGAAAAGTAAGTTGGAGATATTTGTACCGTGAAGTTGTAAACTAGAATTATAAAAACCTCGATTGTAAATTCTCACAGTATTTTTCTATTTCGTTTTTCCTCCGGAACTGTTCTTGAATAATTATTTTGCATTAGTTTTATTGAGGAATGGAGGAGGAAGCGCTTTAGTAACTCTTAGAATTTACCGTCTAAATAATGTACATAAATTGTCCACAGCTCGGTAGTTAAAAACCTGTAGAATCAAAAGAACGCTACAAAAATAATTATTACTCTTTTTGACTGACTGACAGCACAGTAACCCTTGGGGATTATTGATAAATTAATAATTTCTAAACCCAGATCAGAAAAATATTGATATTGTTTTTCAAGCAAAACAAAACCTGTTTTTTACTAAAAAGCTTCTTTACAATTTCTACATTTGCAGTCCAAAAATATTTGACCAGAACGTAAAAACGCAATAACTCGCTGTGATTAGTAATTTTTAAACTACTGCTTTAGAAAGTTTTCATTTGACAATAAGAATTCGTAATAAGTTATCCGAAATGGAGCACAGACTAAGACCCCGTTATCGGGTTCCAGAAGAAATGCGAGAATGCTTGCTTGATTTCACAATTGCTTACCTACTGGAACGCCCGACCAACTTGCCGGAATTCGGGTTAAACTTTTTTAGTCGTCTGAAGGCTGGTCGGGATGGGGGTAGACAAAGTTTAGACCATGGCCATGAGCATGGCCACCATAGTGGCCCATCCACAGCTGCAGCACATGAAACTGCACCCCCAACTGCTACAGAGGGGGACGTTGATATTGATAACGTTGCTGTTAAAGACAGTTCAGATGCTCTTGGTGGTATAGAATTCATTTTTGAATACAATTCTCTTTCTTTCTGACAAAAACCCTACTCTTGTAAAAGTGATGGACTATTTAAAGAAATTGTCTATTGTAAAATGAAAAGAATAATTTTATGACGAATTATTTAATTTTTGTTTCACTACACACAGAGGCTCCACCAGCTAGAAATGCAGGAAGACGAAAATCTGTTTTTGCAGAAGCCTATGATCCTGAAGAAGATAAAGATGACGCAGCACCTGTAAGTTTGAAATATTTTGTCTTCTTTCATGCAAAACAAATAAACCAACATCCATTACTTGTAAAGAGAGATTATTTTTTGTAAAATAACTGTTGTTTATGAAAAACATTTTCCGAAGACATTGTAACGTAATAAAAGTTGAATCATTTACAAAATAACGTTCCATAAGCTTATCCTTAAACTTGTGGAAGAATATTTTGGAATCTATTTTATCGGTGTTTTAAAAACTCTGGAAAAATAAACCAAAAATGATTTCCATTCGCTGAATTTGATTTCTGCGTATTAGCGTAATAAAATGCTTCCCATTTATGTCTAAACTTAAATAATATTAAATGAACTCCTTAGGTGGTTCATCCCAAAACAGACACCCAGCGAAACCGGTTGGCCGAAGCAGTTAAACATATTCTACTATTCCGGTCTCTAGATTCGGTAAGCGTTTTGATAATTTTTTATTTTGAGTTTTTCATTCCAAAAGAAAAACATCTGTATACATCATAATGTTATTATTATTAACATTTAGTATACATATAAAATTACCTGTTGTGGTAATTACTGAAGATCAATAAAAACATGTTAGGTTAAATTGAATTGATTTTATTACACCGAAAAGATCTTCAAGACAGACCCAATTTGAATTTTATTTTGCATAAAGTAAAAAAATTGTCATTATTGTGTTTATGTTTATCAGTAGTTGTAATTTTGCTTTTCAGAAACAAATGCACGAAGTGTTGGATGCTATGTTTGAGCGAAAGGTGCAGAAAGGTGAATATGTCATCAAGCAAGGAGATGATGGAGACAATTTCTATGTCATTGAATCGTAAGACTTTGGAGGAGCTTCCGAGCCAAAATGGCTAGGAATTCTGCTCAGAGCTCTTTGTAGTTTCCATATTTAATACAATAATACGAGCAATCAATACATAGCATAATTAGGCATTGTATTTTCCATGTTGAAGAAAAGAAAATACTTGGGTATTTCACTGTATGTCTTTGTTGTGGTATTATTTCCAGAGGAAAGTACAAGGTGTTTGTGCAATTCGACGGTGAAACTCAATTAAAAGCTATTGGGGGTTACGATAATTCGGGAAGTTTTGGAGAACTAGCCCTGATGTACAATATGCCACGAGCTGCAACAGTTCAAGCTGAAACAGAAGGATCATTATGGGCCATGGATCGTCAGACCTTCAGACGAATTGTACTCAAGAACGCTTATAAAAAGCGTAAAATGTATGAAACACTTATCGAAGCTGTTCCGATGCTTAAAGGTCTCGAGGTAAAAAGCAAATAAAATCTACAATTTAAAATTAATTAATACTCAAATATCAGTTTCAAATGTGGCGTTAAGTGAGTGGTATTATCACAGAGTCAGCCCATTTTGACATCCGATTCTCTTGCTTAGTATAAAAATTTCAATTGCCTATAGCATATAATAGAATAATGCGAAACGTTTGGAGTTTTCTTGAAGAAAATGATTTAATTGATCTAAGCTCCATAAATTCATTTAAACGTTTGGATTTTTCTTGAAGAAAATGATTTAATTGATCTAAGCTCCATAAATTCATTTAAACGTTTGGATTTTTCTTGAAAATGATTTAATTGATCTAAGCTCCGTAAATTCAATTAAAAGTTAACATTCATGGAAATAATAGTATATAAAGATAAATAATTTTTTTAGAGTTATGAGCGGATGAACTTATCTGATGCTCTCGTTCCTCGTACGTACACCAATGGAGAAGCAATTATTCGCCAAGGCGATCAAGCAGATGGAATGTACTTTATTGAGGAAGGCACTGTGCGGTATACAGCAAAGCAAAATGACAAGGAAGTTGAAGTATGTCTTTTCATTTCAATTCACGTCAAAGTATGAATTTTCGATATCATTAATTTTGTAATTTTTCAGATGAAACGAGACTCAAAGGGAGGTTATTTTGGAGAGTTGGCTCTTTTAACTAAAAAACCACGAGCTGCGACCGTGTACGCCGTCGGCACAGTGAAATTGGCATGTGAGTTAATTGTAACATAATTCGATTAGATAGACCGACAATCATCTTCATGAAGAAAGAATGAAACTTTGTTGCACTCAATGAGATTTTGAGTTGTCAATTAGAATCAGCTTTTTATTTTTTGCCACATCATGAGACTGTAGTTATATAGTTTAGTCATTTTTATTACTTTAATTTTTTTAATGAACCTTATCTTTTATCTATCTTCAATTTTATTGCATACGTGGTGAGGTTATGAATACAATAATGTAATGAAAACAGGTAGAAATTTTTATTGAAACGAAAGCCGTAAAAATACATTCAAAAAATCTGTAATTAAATGACGAATGCGTCCTAACTTTTTCAGTTTTGGACGTTGAAGCCTTTGAGCGGTTATTGGGACCATGTATGTCAATAATGAAGCGAAATGCACAAGGTTACGAATCAGAGCTTCTCCGTCTCTTTGAATCCAGGTCAAATATCACAGACATTCGGTAAATTCATTCTTGGACGTCTCTTCGGACTTTGACTGTTCTCAGTGTTCTCTCCAGATGTTTCACAATTAATCCCATATCTCCTGCAAGGAAATAATATATATCTAACAATCTTACATTTAGTGTGATAAATTATTAAACAAAATCTACGAGTGGACGCGATTTCCTTATGATTGTTCAAAATAATCTTTCCTTCCAATGCCGTACTATGTGAAAGTTCTGAAAATCAAACGATTTTCTAGAATAAGAAGTTAAATTATTGTTTTCTTCTGTAACAATGTGGAAGTTTATAAATTATCTGTTTGTGAAATCCAATTAAAGTAAATGTATATCCGTTTCATTTCTAGTTTGTTTTAAAGATACTTTTTAATTGTGGAGTATGTTAAGTATGCATATAATAATTAATATATTTCATACTGTACTTTTCTCTACTTTTAGGTTTTAAAATATTGTTTTTTCTAAATCCTCTTAATCACTGGCATAATCAGGGAGCAATTGCCCCCTCCCCTAAATCCCAAAAAATAGGTTATTTTGCCCTTAAAGAACAAAAAATAATATTAAATTTTTGATTGATTTTGGCCCAAATTAGCTATTTGTACCTCCTATTGCAGTGTGCCTCCCCCGAAACCAAATCGTGGCTACGCCTATGCCTATACTGTTTCTTAATCTCAAAATCTCAACATTTCGCATAGCGAAAGCGAAATTGCAAATCAGCCAGAGCTGGACCTAAAAGCTGAACATGAGTACAGTCTCCTATGCTGGTGGCTAAATACAAGCAAAACGTGTTTACATTTCATTCAATTTGTGACTATTTTTATTCGTCTCCAAGTTAGAGTTTCACATTCACAGGAGCTCTTGTTTCACCATAAAATCGAAGTATCCAGGATTTTTAAAGGAAACTATGACGAGTATAAGTAGTGATGGTAGGGCTGCTATTGAAAAAACTATTTCTCCCGTTAGTGGATTTTTAGGAAACAGTAATATCGATGACAGCTGCTTAGAAGAAATATTTGAAGTGCCTAAGTGCATGAAATGGATTTCAGAAGGAGCTTTTACAAAAGTAAGAATATGCTTGTGACATGAATTTTTTTAAATAATTTAAAGTTAATTATTGTACACTAGTTAAGTGATATTAATCTGCATTGACATTATTTGTCCAGATTTGTCTTCAATTTCCTGACGAATATTTAAAATATTCAACAAAAGTGGCCAAATCAATTGAGCGTTCTTTGACAGGGGTAAAAACGTACATGCTTGCAGACTCCACGTATGGAAGGTAAAAATGAAAAATATTTTTGATTTCCGACAATAATAAATTAATAGTAAAATAATACTCCTGATAAATTATAAATAATATTTATTTTTTAGCTGTTGCGTGGATGAAAAAACTTCCCAACATGTTCCCGATGCAGACGCTCTTATTCATTTTGGTCAGTCTTGTTTATCTCGGTGTTCTGGAAGAATTCCAGTCCTTTATGTCTTCACAAAGCCTAAATTCGATTTGAGTAAACTGAAGACCTTGTACACCGAAAATTTCGCAAAAGATGAGAAAGTAGTTTTAATGTACGATGTGATTTACGAAGACCTCGTCAGTAAGTACATTGTACACAGAAATATATTTTAACTTTTGTTTGTCAACTAAAAGTAAAATAAATACTTTTACACCTTTTTACAGGCAGTTTATACGAAGATCTACAAAAAACTCATCAATTCGTATTGAAATCAACTTTAGTTCTCCCCAGCTCATCAGGGTCAAATCCAGCTAATGAAATCGTAAAGCACCGTCGAAGCATTCCTGTTTCTTCCAAAGAAGAATTAGAAAAATACAAAATATTTTTTATTGGTAGCCGTTCTCTTCCGAATTTATTACTGTGTATGCCGAACCACACATTCAGAGTTTACGATCCTACATTAAATACAGAAGACAGTCTTTACAATCAGACTTCGACTATCAATAGGTTATTACGAAAAAGAAATTATTTTATCGAAAAAGTCAAAGATGCTCAGCGAGTAGGTATTTTAGTTGGAACACTCTCGGTTGAAAATTACTTGGACATTATTGAAAGACTCAAAACAATTCTGCGACAAGTAGGCAAAAAGTTTTATGTGGTTTCAATCGGAGAAATCAATCCGTGTAAATTAGCGAATTTTATGGACATAGATTGCTTTGTTTTTGTTGGCTGTCCAGAAATTGTAAATTACTATATAAGTGATGAATCCAAAGGACAATTCTTTCAACCTATTCTTACTCCGTTCGATATCGAGTTGGCATTTTGTGATTCTGAAACTACAGACGAAAGTGCTGCTGGTCAACAATATATTACCGACTGGTCATTTTTAATCGAAAAAGGTATGCAATTGTTAATTATGGTTATAAATTATTGGTTCATTAAATCAATAAAATGAAAACACAATTTTTAATTCTATTTAATTTGTATCAAAATTTTATTAGGACTCCCGAAAGTGAATCAAGCACAAGATGACATGTCTTTGTTAACAGGAGAATTGAGATCATCAGTTTTGAGCGACTCTGGCCGCTCAATTATTAATTGGCAAGGCTTAGACGAAAAGGATCAGTTGTTAAAAGATGTAACGATTTTGCATCAAGGAAGGAGTGGAATAGCATCTGCGTACACTGATGAGCCCAGTTTGTCTTGAATATTTCATTCGTTCAGTTTTAATTTGTTCTTTGATTTATTTATTTATTGCCTGCATTTGGTACTGTGTGAAACTGGAAAGTGTTGTTGTGACTAAAACAATTATTTTGTAAAATCAACTTCAAATCCTCTTTCGAGCTATTCTTGTATTAAAACAGCCTTTAAATGAATGAAATCGGATGTCTATTTCTCCTTCTTCTAACTGATTTAAAAAAGGTTCAATCATTTTTAATTCACATTACATTAAAAACAGCCATTATACAAATATTATGTATATTTATCGTTTCAATTTTTAATTAATTTTGTATAGGTAGTCATTTTCTTTACCTCATCAAAAGCGTAGATATCGTTGTAACAAGACGGACTAATGCATTTTCTCATACATTTTGTTTTATCCATTGGATGTACTATTCCTAAGCATACAGGAGTCTGTTCACTAAAAAAGTGATTGAGAATAAAATTCTATTCATGTAAAATTATAATTGGTTATTTCGAGGGAATGTATTTTACTATGTTGTCTTACCATGCAGCCTCCCATTCCCTCCACGCAATTTCCTATATCAAAAAAAAATCAAAAATGAATTACTAGTTCCTTTTTCAAATATAAACCTTTAAATCTGTAAAATGACGGTATGATGGGTTAAATTAAAATTGTTAATTATTAAAAAGACCTTACGTTCTTTGCAGACTCAACATAATCGAATTCAGGAAATACGAAAACTTTTTCTTGTTGTTTTTCTTGTCCACGGTGTTGTTTAGAGGGTATGATTAATGTCGTAATTGTAATAATAATTTGGAAAATGTAGGATTGACTTATAGAGAGTTGCATTATACTGTAATGTTAATTATTTTTTGTAATGTAAAACCATGAAGCAATTTTTAAAAAATTGGGTTCACTTAAGCCAACGCAAATGGATTTTATCTCACAGAAGGGAATTCAAATGCATTATGTGTCATCAATCGATAAATTTTCCTCTACATCCGCCAATAACAACCCACCGAAGGTTTTAGCTTTTCGCACCGAGTTCTCCTTCTCCACTGCAGTCCGTATATTATAACCAGGGAATTCGCTAACACCCACACAACCGGTCCGGGAAACGAATGAGACGGATGACGGGTATTGTGCAGTAAGGGCCTTAATATTGTTCTATGTTCCCTCATTTTGTATTGCATAATATATTGCATACATTTTGGCCGTGTGTGCATTTTCGGTATTTTTAAGTGCATTTTTGTAAGTGCCATTAGCAATAAAGAATTAGAAAATGACATAATGTGCTTTCGGTTTCAACAATCATTGTGATGAAGTAATTATTATTGTAAAAAATTAATAGAATAAAGAAAAAATGGTATCTCTAAAACATGTAGTTAATAAATTACTTACAAATAATTACCACTTCCGGCAATTGTAAAAATATTTTATAAAATAATTGACTGTAGTTACACAATATTAGTTTTGCAGTATTTTATACAAGGAATCTAGAAAATATTGCATTTGCTTATTGGTATTTCTGTTTGAATAGCATTGCTATTTAATTTAACTTTTGGTGATGAAAGCTGCTGTGTCATGGTCGTAGGAAATTTTTCTGCAAGCTTTTTTAGACAAAGCTCATCAATCTAAAAAATAATCGTTTCGATAAATATGAATCATTATTACTGATAAAACTTGGTGGATCACAAACAATAGTCGAAAACTCAATTAAACATTCAATAAGTCTTGATTACGGATTTAGAAAAACATGAAATAACTTTTAATGTCATTTTTAAAATTACATACCTGCGACCGTCCCATGATTAATGTTTTCAGGTTTTTCATGCGTAAAAGCGAATAAAAGCCAGTAACATCTGTAATGATTGCTTGATAGTGAAGATCTTTCATATCCAGTGTAATCAAATCTGAAAAAAATTGTAAAAGATTTAAATTTTGAATACATTGTGTTAAATCATATTCGAAAAAGGTTTGCATGTATTCCAGCGTTAATATTATTTCTCCAGTTACTTTCCAAATTCGTTAATCCTGGACGTGCTTGTAGTCTTTGCAATTCATTTTGCGGCATGAAATATCGTTTAAAGTGCCGAATTTTATCACATAGTACTGGAGGAATTCCCGTGAAAACATGATCAATATTCGGAGCATTGAAGTCTCCAGGAAAACTTTGATACAGTTTTAAATCCGTTATTTTCTTAAGATGTTTAAACACGGCTTGAAGAACATTTGCAGTATCGTGGGAATAATGCATTTCTAATTTTGTAAGAGCGAGAAAAGAAATGGAAATATTTTCAATCAGTTCCGGATTGTCGAAACCTTGAGGGAGTTTCAACTTTTTAATTTTTAATGCTCCAGTATCATCTCGAGGGAAAAATTGTGTCCAGCCTGACTGAGGATACCAAGTGCTCAAAGACAATTCATTTAAATTGGGCATGTGTTGTTTATAGGACATTTTGTTCAGATTAATATTTCTTATTGAATTGTCCCATCCATGAATCGTTAACTTAAGAATATTTTCTAACCGAGGAAATTCAAACGTGACTCTTGCTCCTGAACACAAATCCGTAAATTTTAATTCGCGTAAAGAAAGCCTTTGAGACTCTAAAAACGATTTTAATGACTCTTGATTGAACTTGGACGTTCTAAGGCACAAGTGAATAATTTCCAGGCTGACAAAACTTTTACTGAGGCAAATTAAAAGTTTATCGTCCATTTCCATGTCCAGTTTCAGTTCTTTTAATTTATTCGGATGGTTTGTGTCCAGCAGTTCCACTAATTTCTCGGAGCATGAATTAGCATTGTTAAGATTCCTATTTATCGGAAAACGGGATTCGGTTGGAAAAATCAAACTTAATTTTTCTACATTCGGAGCCGCCATTAGAATCGTTTCAAGAAGTTTTAATTCCCCGAATTCCTCAAAATTTCTTCTTCGATCGTCAAAAATAAGACACTTTAAACAATCCAAATTTAAATTTGGAATCCATTTAGGAGGAATCACAAGGGAACTTTCCACATCCAACCAAATCATAAGAGATTCTATAAGAAATCCACATTTCTCAAAAAATTCAACGATCAATTCTTCTTTTTCCGGCTTGAATATATCTTGGCATAATTTCCATTTCGTAAAAGGGAAGTTTCTGTTCTTCTCGACTATTTCAGTCAATTCTTTAATTTTTTCAGCCGAATGACGAAATTTCCCAAAGGAAATAATTGAATTTGACTTTTGGCGTAATGTATTCGTTGCGGCATCCGTCCATTGCCGACAAACAAGCCGAGAATGAAACAAATCCTTATGCTCTTTCGGCAAGTTGTCAAAAATGTTTTCTATCACCTACAAACAAGAGCAAAGAAGTCTCTTTTAAAAAAATTCAACTCCAATTTTACAATTCTTGAAAAATAAGCTTGATTAAAAATCTTACATGATCAATCAACAGCGGATGTATCTTCGGCATTTTTCTTCTTCCATCAAAGTCCTTAAAAATAAAAAAAAATAAAATTATAGCTTCATGTTCATAGGCATCTACCTAAAACCTAACCTACATGGAAATCTCATTTTACAGATAAATAAGACTCACATACTTCTAAAAACAAATAATTTTAATTCGTTATAAATAGTGTAACACTAATGTATAAAACAAAGTAACAGCAATTACAGTCACAATTCACACATGCATAATAATATGAATAAAAAACGAATCATGTAACTATTAAAGGAAATAATACATAATATTTGTAATGTGTACCTGAAACCCCACTTTGTTTCCTTGTCTTCGTCGTTTCGGTAAAAAATCAAAATCCATGTGATAACTCGTAGGCACAAGTAAACACTTGTATAATCTTAATATTTACCTAATAGTATACAAAATAACACGATTCTCTGTAGTCAACCTTTGGAGAAAAGTACCTCAGGAATTACATCCGATCTCATGAGGATTCAACTAAGGAAAGAACGATTCTGAAGATCAAAACATCTCATGATGCCTTCAATACACGCTCAGAGAATTCCTTTAAGAAAGAGTAAGAGGAGATTGTATTCACATCACGCGACAATCTCACCAAAACAAGTTAAACGGTACATGTATGTAATAAATGCACAAATTCATACACTACTGTGCTGTGTACGACTAGACTGGCAAAACACATGCATAATAATAATATTCAAACACATACATAACGTGAATCACACTTGCATTGTTGTATATAGTAGAGCTATACAATGCATACAGCTCTAGCCAAGCCACAGCCAGAAAGGTAACATAACATCCACCTACTAAAAATGCATCTCAATTCTCAAGTTATCAAACTTATACATTAGTGTACAGAATACAGTCATACAGACTCACATACAGGTAACTACATAATAATATGAGCCAGCACTCTCGTACTGAGTAAACATCCATCATTCATGGAAAAAGGAGGTTATAGTAGAAATCTATGTGTCACTATATATTATACTATTCAGTATTAATCACACAACAAGACGAAATACGTTTGTGTTTTCTGCATTAGCCGTGTGCATTTGATTTTCTAGTAAATACGTATAGCTATAAGCATACATGTACAATACACACGTACTGTACACTTGCACTTTTAAGAACACGTTTCGTTTGCAAGTAATCTAGCTAGCAAGCAATTGTAATTACTTATTTTATCGTACGGTACATTTTGTATGAATCATTTACTATGCTACCTGTGCTTTTTGACATATGCATAATAATATGTATAGTGATATTTCTATAAGAAGCTGAACGTTCAAAACTGCGCAAAAATCAAAACAATCCTGTGATATGTGAGAATTTTGTGTTATAACATATCTTTTTTGTATATTAGCACATTTCAGTGTGTATAGGTATGTAAAATAATACTATGCATGATCACCATTTGTATTGGAGTGTACTTAGTACGTGTCCATTGCTAATGCGTTTCAATTTTTTGTACACTAAGCGAAAAGGATAATATAACGTTATATAGTGGTAAGTAAGGTTGCACTGCCACAATTCTGCAAATTGTAAATTGCTTCAATGCGATCTTCATTACAATTACTTTCTGTTTCATACCTTACAGCATAAAATAAACATACACACGTGCATGCACAGGCAAATAGTAGCTAAAAACTATGCAGTAGGCTAGTAGGTATACATTACTTGGAATAAGTAATAACATACCCAGGTGGTTCGATGGCCTTGGTATAGAGATACAATCCATCCTTAATTACTTACCAAATTATTTGCTAGAATGTACAGATAGTATGCTTTATGCCATGTTGTAGTAAATAGGTATAGAGTATGGTAGGTATATTACAGGTAGTGTAGGTATATGCACATGATTCCATAATTTAGCTGTTAGACCATGCATAGATGCATTTGGTGCTAAATGAATCATAATATTTTATTGCTATTTTTTAAGAGTTTTGACGTTTACAAATGCAAATACCTATTGAATTGGTACGCGTGATATGTATGGAATGGAGGCTTGTTGTTTATTACGGAAAAGGTTGTAGTTGTAATATCAAAGTAATTACATTTAATACTACGTAGTAAAAAATACTAAGCACATTAGTAAACAATGCTCAAGCATAAGTAAATTGAAAATTAAATAGTAGGAGTATAGTTGCTTGTGTTTTGGCATTCTTTAAGGGATGTATAATATTATAGTATGAAGACCCTGACTTCATTTGGCGATCTAGATTCCAATTTGTACTCTGCATGTATTCTAATACCAATGTAGTATGATCTTAGTTAGAACGAAACAGCAACATGTCTTGTAAGCGTAAATTAATAGTAGTTCTTATGGCATATGGTATGTTATTTCTCTATTTCTTCGTGAACGGATGCAAAAATTCAATCATTCATATACCTGTATTCACTACCTGCAAATTCCAAGACTAGTATAACTAATAGTAAGTGCTTGCGTGTTAAATACAGTCGTAGTAATCAAAATCTTATTTGTAGAACATGTCATGGCTGACGAATACAAGGTATAGTATGTTATGTAATGTAAGATGATGTATTTATATGTGCTGATTAAATATTACTTTACTTGTAAGCATGAGATACATTGTGTATGCGCTATATAGTGTTTTAAACGTTCACATCCTACTCTGCAGCACTGTCTTGAAAATACTTTTATTAATCATCTAAGATTACAATTTATTTTTAAGTCATTTTTCAGGATTACCACATTTTAATGGAAAAAATTGCAACCTTAGTATCAATTTAGTCGAGGAGGAATTTCCTATTCGCTAATAGAATTTTTGTTGTATAATGAAATAATCACCAACACGTGTATTGCTACTGTTGATAGTTACATTACAATTATGAATACCTAAGCATTAGATACTACGTAGAGTACTTAGGTTGCTAACTTTTGAAGATCTACGATCTATACGTAAGAAATACGAGAGTCATGTATGAAAGTGATAATAATAAATAGTTTTAGGTAGAGTGTGATGTAAAAAAGAGGTTTTTAACCTACCTTAAACTCAAAAACACTTTTATTGTTATTATTCCACTTGTAATCCTACCGCATGACGTGCTTTTGCATAAAAACAAATAAATCTATTTTTAATTTGCAAGTGCTAATTTGTTTCGTTTCGTACTCCTTCTTTCTACCTTCACCTATTACTTCATCACTGTTCCGTTTAGCTTTTAGCTGACAATTGATAAACACCTTTCCATACACGTTACACCTACACCCCTTCAATGTATACCTACACATTCCTTATTGTAAACTTTATTAGCTAACACTGTAACACTAATAACAGATTAACTACATCTAAAATGTAAGTATGAGTGTCAAAAACTCCTAATATATTATTTTAACATTCATTTGACAGCTCGAAGCATTTTAGACCTATATAAATACTGTATACCTAGGTACTCTTAAATCTAAATCTTGCAGTTTAAATGAAGAAAAGTTATAAATAAAATAAATTACTAATCACTAATGCTACATTGGTTTATACACAAGAGAATTATTCTGCGACGATAGCAAATTAACATTGTTGAGCCAAGAGCATTTGGTTTGGTACAATTAATTATTAATGTAAAACATAAACATTTACATGAGACAAAAAAATATGGGCATAGTGTATAAAACCTTAATGTTATTGGCAATGCTTATAAGAATTGAAGTGTCGATTTCTATGTTAGGCATTTTCATACCTTCTATATTAAGGTGTAGGTATACAGAGTGCAGTGTACTGTGGACACAAACAAAGTTATGTGAATGTAAACAAATTGAACTCACGATATTTTCTTCCCACTCACGTTACTTTTGAACTCAGTCATCAGGTCAGGTCAAAAACTATTCGAGGACAAGAATTTTCGTAATATTTTGTTTTTCAGATCACTCACAGAATAATGTTAGTAATTATAGTTTTGCCAACGCATCGTGAGCTAGAAATATTCAACTAAGTTACTAAGTAGTGTAATATTTTCATTTCTAAAGTTTCTAAGCTGAGCTATGTACAATAAGTACATCAATATTCTAAGTAGGTAGAGTTTGTATAAATATACAAGTTCTTTTAGTAGATGAGATATAAATAATGTCACCCATGTAAAAGCAAGCACAAAGCATGTTGTTGTTGTTCTTGTTGTTTATGCATTTTGATTTTGTATAAAAAATATTTGAGCTGACTATGTACGAGAGTTCATTAACAGGTGAAAGTTGTTTACGACGAATCTACTCTGTCTATGTCGACTTGAATTTAGGGATTGTTCTCCTAACTGTAGTTGTTGTTGTTGTTGTTTTTGTTACAATCTTTTTTATTAGAATGCAAAGCAGTACGTGTGTCGTGTGTGTACATCGTTAGCTAGTTTTAAAGTTGAGCGTTTGACTGACTGAATAAGTAAAATATGCTAATCTCTTCATATAGGTATAAGTAGACTTAGTTTTTATGCATAGATAATATCTTCTAAAGGGTAAAGGGAAGGGAAGGACTTGCCATAAAGATAATCTAGCGGTAAGACAAGTGAAAGAGTAAAGGAATATCTAAGTATGCTCATTTGATAAATGTCCTTATTATTATCATCCGTCTAAACAGTCTAAAGTAACATATTATTTACATTTTAATGTGTGCAACCTTATTATTATAAGTTTGAACACAATAGCTAGCTACTAATAATGCTATATGCGGTGAGATGACTTTTAGTTCGAAAGTTCACACTTTTTACACACAAGTAGGTACAGGCAGACTATAAACGCTAAGATGTTTGCATGCACAACAGATACCATCATCATCATAAAAAAGAATAAAGTCGTAAACGAGAAAACTATTGACAGTGACAGTATGTGTGTTTTTATACAAATAATAAGCATGTACACAGTTTTTTATTACACAAAGAGTGTGTATTCAACCTTTTTTGCACTTAGGTACCTACGCTCTTTCAAATTCTTTGATTTGTTTGTATATTTTAATATTAAACTTTTACCATTTTTCTTAATATATGTAAATAAGGATTTTAATGATATATTTGCTGCATTATACACATACGTGTGGAAAATATGATCCCTCATCCCAGGCGCGTACCCAGGATCATAAGCTGTGGGGATACACAACAAGATTGTACACAGAAATTAAATTTTGGGAGAGCAGAATTCGCATATAAGGTACACTTTAGTCCATAATAGAGATTTTAGGTTAAAACTAACGTAAAATGCATCAAAATCGACCCCAGCGCGAATTTTTTTTGAACTTTTAAGGCAAAATAACCTAATTATGGAGCATTCTTGGGGGTTCACGTGCACGCTGTGCACCCCCCCCCCCTGGGTACGCGTCTGATCCCTGTATCTATACACAGCTAATGATAATATTCAATTACGACGTAGTAGGTTCAATAGAGTAACATTTTTTATTATAATGAAAATAAAGATAGATGCATGTGAAGCATGTGTGTATTATTATTATTGCTTTAGAGCTTCTTTGCTATTTAGTAGTATGTAAAAGTGTGTTAGTAAGTATATCTTAGGCGTTAGATATTCGTATTATTATTATTGTTTTTTGACCTATTTAAACAGTCTCTTCACCCTGAACTTAACTCACTTAACTAGTAGATGTTATTCTTATTGTAGTAAATGCTCTAGCATTACCTAACTTTGGCACTATCGCTCAATTGTAAATTTTGCAAGCAATTTTAAGTATTTGTGTCATGCATTTATAATAACAATATTTTCATACTCTTCGTCTCGTCGTGTTCTGTGGTCAGGCATGTCTGTAATATGCAATTAATTATGTTCTACATGTGTTAGTGTTGAATGCATCGCTAATGATTTTTTGCTTTTATAAATGGTTTGCCTTTAAGGAATCGTCAGATTAATTCTAGTATTCAAATTGTTATCAGCGGCTGGGCAAATTGGAGACGTGTTGTGAAATAGAAATTAGAAAAATGAGCCATTTATTCTATGGGCATACCATACCGCGTATGCCTTTTACTATTGACATTGACATTATCGCTCTCAGATGATCTAGACTAATTTTTTTTATTAACATTTCTTCATTCTTAGAGTAAATGACCTACCAATCTACGGATTGTGAAATATAAGTTGTTTGAGTTTAACTAATTGTCATTATTTTTTTAGAAGCATTTGTTTTCTAAAATCTTTCCAAAATGAAAAATGTTTCCATCCTTTGGTTTTCTACAATCTAATAGATACATGTATTTTTCCGAAGTGAAATTTTAATTTAGATACCTCATAAAAACAAAACTAATTTTTAGCATTCATATTTGTTGTTGCAGAGCCAGAGGTATATCGAAATTATGAATAATAGAATGAATTTTTTTGCAAACACGTTAATTTACTGTGAAAACAGTTTTAACAGATTAACATGGACCAATTAAAAATTATAAAATGTACATACGCACGATACAACTTCATTAGCGAATTATTATATCTTGCCAATATTTATATTATTAATTAGACTGGCCTTGTTCCTCAGTAATTAATAATTAAACGAAACATGAATAAAGTACAGCCGCCAGATTGCCATACAGGCGTGTTAATTTCTTTGAGTAAATAAATACAGTTCCTTAATTTATCTTTTAAAGTCAAATTGTTAAATAAAACTGCCCTAACTCATGTCAAAACGAAATACATATAATTAAAATTAATGAGTATTTATCAAAAAACCCATTGTAGACTGACTTTTGAATCTTAGAGTTGCTTTCTGACAACTTCATTTTACACAGTTGACAGTACTATGACTTGTTTCCTTAATGACATCATTCTTCCTTGTATTGGAGCTGTATTTAATTAAGCAGTAGGTATGTTTTATTGTGGAAATAATTATACATTTGTGTCTGCAATGTATGAATAACATCTAACTACAAGGGCGTATCTACATACATATATTCACTATGAGTACTTTTCCCCAATTGCGTGCATAAATGAGATTTTTCAACAAAAAATTGCTACTCGATTTTTACCACAGTGATCCCACAAAACCCACAAAACTCACATAAATTCTTAATACTCCCTTGACTTTTGGGATTAATATTATTGTATTTACCTATAACATCGTTTGTCTTACAATGAAATGTAGGTGTGTTTTCAAAGTATATAACAAGTAATAACTTACCATTCATTTTGTAAGAATTAGTAAAACAATAAGCAGACACTACGAGTTAGGCATCAAAACTTGACTTGACACAAAAAATAGTAACTCGGAAGGAGTTTGTATCTTATTAATTTTGCCCATAACCCATTGAGTAGTAAAAAATCGTCTGTTTTGAGCTCAAGGTTAGCCTGCAACATAATTCTGGCAAAACCTAATACTAAATTGAGGAGGTAATTATTTTCCATCTTGATCCCCATTGGAGTATGTAATTCATGGACCAGAAAGATTTTATTTATTAATTACACTGCTCATTCGTTTGCCTCAGACAAAATATACTCCTATACGCGTTTAACTCCTATCTCATGATTTTGATACCGCTTCAATCGAAAAAAGTCAAGGGAGAGACTTATTGAACCATCATCATTAATATTTAAGATACCATAAATCAACCTATTCAGATTCTTTCTTTTGATTTTTGACTTGATTTTTTTTAATCTGGGTTGTTGCCTATTATTTTATTTTAGTAGCAATTTACTAAGCACACCTTGTATAGCTGAAATTGAATAAAAATACAAAAGACTGAGTTGCATTTGCAAATACGATCTAAATATTTCATACATTTATATTGTACACTTCATTATATTCCATTGTATGTTGGCAAAATAATTCTTTAAAATTAATGAGATTGTTACTATCTGAGAAATAGAAATAAACTAGTAATATTAAAATTTCAAGATAACGAAAGGTAGAAATTTTATAAATGAGTATCTTCAAGCATTACGGTGTAAGGTGTGAAGAAGTTAATGGGTAAAAAATTAATTTCAAACCTGCAAACAGCTTGACAACAAACAAAAGTGAACTAAAAATGAAAGTATACATGAATAACGAAAAATTGCATTACGAGCTTATCAAAATCATTATAAAATGTCGTTAATATATTTATGCTCTTGTTTATCTTATGAGAAATTTAAACTTAAGACTAGCGATGATGAATATATGAGTCACTAAAAGGTTGTCGTCTTTAACGAATGTTTAAAAATTAAGTTAACTATCCTACTACGTGTTGGTCAAGGTACAATAATTATCCATCACTAAAAAAAGGATTGCATTATGCATTTTCATGTTGTATATTGCTTGCTTTAATAAATTCAAACAATAAAGGGATGTTTTATTTAGTATATTGCGTAATATCAGATTTTATTATACTCGTACTTTATTGTCTTCAGTTTCGGAATGAAGTGGTTTTTGAATAGGTATTTATTTTGTTTGTACTTATACATACAACAGGTTTAGCAGGTACATAATATATAATACATATTTACATATATGCATACTCCTGCTATACATACATCATTTCTCACAATAATTCAAGGTACACACAGTTCCTATTTAATGTTCAAAATCAAATCTCAACATGAAATTCATTATAATAAGTAGCTACCCAAGAATAATTACTAAACATTTCTCCAGCAGTCTGAATTACATGAACAGAAAAAAGATACTTACTCATACTAAAAGCAAATACATAAACTGTATAATATAGGCACATAGAGAACAAATATACATATTTCCCCATTACGTTTTATAATGGCAATTAAAAATACTAAATAGGTACTTCAACAGAAACTACACATAAATTATCTCTCCAATCGCAATCTAGTAATAAGAAAGAGTCCTTTATAGCAGTGTACATTAAATAACACCTACAAAGCTCATCTAATAATATTAGGTATGGCACATAGACATTTCTTAATTATAGCAATGAAGTAAGCGCGATATAAAAAAAGAAACAAGAACGTCAATGCAGAGATGATGTGTTTCGTGTACAACGTAAATAAATTAAAACTTAGGTTAAGTAAATTTTCGTTGCGATAAGAATTAAAAATGTTCATCTTATGACGACACGCAATACAAACTCGGGCTAATTACTGACGCATGCTGCTGATGCTGTTTAGCAGAGTATAAAGATCATATAATTCCCTAACCGTGAAGCAGTTGTGATAGAACAGTAATTATACAGGTACCTTTAATTTTCATATCAAGCTGGCATAATATAATTATACAAAGAGTCTTATGAAATCTGAAAGTTTCAGGAAATTATATACTACAGATACGTTTATAAAACTTGGTTTAGGAATGATAACGTATAGTATAGGTACATCAGTAGAGGATACGATACGATTCGTTGACATTGTGCACACAGTGTCAAGGTTTAATTTCTACCCTTGACTTTCAAAACTCAAATCATGTTGACTAGAAATCCTGACAAAATCTTCAGCCAAACTTGAGAGAGAGATAAAACTCGTTTTTTGTCATGTTGGATTCACAAGGATGATTTATTTTTTCGTGGAATAAGAACGTCATGATGTCTTAGAGAAAAATACATCTGCCTGGAAGGCTTGGATTGTCACTATCGTTGCATAAGGATTTGGCAATCATTTTAGGCATGTTCATTTGCTGTAGCATGTTGTTGGGAAACTTTTTTGCAAGTTCATGGAGACATTCTTCTTCAATCTGAAATTTAAAAGTTGGTTCTATTAGAATAAGCTTAATGGACATTCTTAGTTCACACGTATATCCGTATCTATATGGCTATGTATTATGTGAATAAAGTAAACACAAGTATAAGCCTTTTTCATGTAACAAGGAAAAATAATTATTTAAGAAAATGGTTTTGCTTGGAAAAACTAAAATTGTAGAGGAAACATTTGTTATTGTTGTAAATTATAATTGGGAAAGATATCTAAGCAATAAATCACTGAGATACTATACGTACCTGAGATCTGCCCACGTCAAGATAAACTAGATTCTCCATTTGCAAAAATGCAAGGTATCCCGTCACATCCGTTAGAACTGCCTGATATTGTAAATCCTTCATCTCCAATTTACGAAGCTCTGTAATTTTATGCACAAGGCACAATTAAAAAATTCGTGAGAAAAGAGGATTATTATTCTTATAATTTACATGCGCATAGCCAGGGGAGATTGCACGTAGATTCCCAGAACCAATTATAATGGTCATTAAAGTGCATAAAATCGGAAATTTTTTCACGCTACGCACGAATATACATTTTATTTGTGCGTATAATTATTGACTCATTTGTATTTCATATTGAGATTTTGACTTTCCCAAGAAATGGATTTCTGTAAACTACTTTGCTTTGCACCCCCCAGGTTATAATCCTGGCTACGCGCCTGATGATGCAATATATTCAATTGCATACAATCATAAATATATAATATTAGGTGTACATAATGTATTACGGTAAATAAGAAAAAAAAAGATTCACAAGGAAAGGGAAAATGATTTATGAACTAACTTTTAAGATTCAGTAATGATGGTCTGCTTTGTAGTTTTGTACAATCCAAGTGTGAAATTTTTTTCAATTTCAGAAGTCTTGCACAATGCTCTGGTGTAATCCCAGTGAAAACATGATCTATTGTTTCCAGAGAATTTTCCCAATAAGATGAATACTTTGTTACTTTGAGTTCTTCCAGATTCTTCATGTATTCGAAAACAATTTCAAGCACGCTGAGAGAAGT